>JAPPVO010006589.1:0-15563 GCA_030407325.1 Camellia japonica | reverse complement strand
TTCCAAGTCTACAACATCAATTTCAACTATTTATACAAAATAGATATAATAATCATTTTAGGGCACAAGTTCCCCCTTTTTAAAATATTAACCTAAGTATCAAAATCACTCATTTTGACACATCAAGACTTCATTTTCCAAACCTCAAGTTCTTTTATTTCGCTTCCACCAAAAACCCCTCTTTTACATTTCACCCATACAATAGGTTTGGCTCACAATACTCCCAAATCCCACCATTGTTACACAACCACCAATAACAAAGTTAAAAGCCATAACAAAGTGTAGAAAATCCCTACCTTAAAAAGAGAAGATGAGCCAAGCAAGGATGGAACTCCAAAAATGTCGAAATCCTACTTCAATTGGTTCAAAATGATGATCTTAAGAAGCTCTACCTTTTTCTTGAAGGAAGTAGAGTGGATAGATCACTAGATCTAGGTGGAAATTTAGAGAGAATATGAGTTTTAGAGAGAGAGGCTCTCAACTTTACGGTTTAGGATGAAAAGATATGAAAAAGTGATGTAAAAAGTACTTTTCGTGATCTGATATGCGTGCAGTCTGCTCGAGCGGAGAAGTTGACGCTCGAGTGACACACACAAAGTTTGGTTTCGCTCGAGCGCAAGAGTGGCTTGCTCAAGCGTAGAATACACACATCCAGTATTTATGCAGACAACAGACAACCCGCTTGAGCGCAAGGAAGGTCGCTAGAGCGTCCACTCGCTTGAGCGTATGAAATGCCACCCGAGCGTGAAAAACATCCCTCTAGTACTTTTGCAAACATGCAAAGTACTGAGAGTTTGCACATCCCGCTCGAGCGCAAAAAAGGTCGCCCGAGCAGAGTACCAAAAACCTGGACAACAAGGTTTGGAAAAAACAAACAACCCACCTGTTCCAAACGCAACCACAACAACTCAAAGGCCAATTTCAAAGAGATACAAGGGAAAGAAGAGGTAAACAACAACATGAAAGTATTAACCCTAAGTCTGGAATACCACAAGAGTCGGGTCAAATCAGGAATCGCTATAAGTTTTATTGTTTGGGCCATCAGGAACATGCCTCTTAATCTCAAAATACCTCGATGCAAGAATGTCTTTTGAATCATGAGGAGGAGGAGAAGGAAGTGTTTGGTTATTTGGTCTTGTTGGAAAATGTCTCTTAATCTTAGGAGTTGCAGGGGAAGCTTTTTCATGAGGAGGAGGAGACGGTGTGTTTGGTTGTTTGGTCCTGTTGGAACAAGTCTCTTAATCTCATACTCTGGTGAACCATGGTGACCTGCAACAAAGAACAACAAAATAAGAGTGATGACATACCTCATGGCGAATTCCATTTCTCTCCTCACTCACACTAACCCTCTTTTGAGACACTTCTTATGCAGTTCTCTTCAATCTCTTCTTATATATATAGATAGATAGCTTCTTGGGGCTTTAAATGAGATCTCCACAAGTGGGTAATGGGATTTTTTTTTCCTTGAGATTAGTCAAAATGCGCATAATCTAAACTTGAAACCCGATTTAATTAAAAAAAAAAAAAGATTTCAAGACATTTCATACTTCATTGAATGGTTATCTTTTGCTACATTATTATTATTATTATTATTATTATTATTATTATTATTATTTTATTATTATTATTATTTATTGTGACTTATTAATGAATGCTCTTTAATCACTTGTTAACAATTAATTAGTTTAAAATAAATATATATTCTTCAAAAAGATAATTTATTCAAAAAAAAAAAAAATACAATTGTGTAATATATTTTTGTAACCAATGGCCGGCCAATAATTATTAAAAAAAATGTGATCTTTATAAACTTAATAACATTTCATAAGTAGTTATCTTGTGTCTGCTTCGAAATAATTAAAAAAGAAAATTTATACAATTTATACTATTTATTAAAGAAAAGCGATTTTAAAGTGAAAATTTTTGTGAAACTCAAAACCCTCATACTATTTTTCTAGAATTCTTATTTTTTAAATAATTAAAAAATCTTTTATTGGCTAACTTTTATTGAATTATTAAAACAGTTTTATTATGCCTTGATTTACCCATTTTAAAAGGAAAATTAATTAATCTATTTATAAATTTAAATTTAGAAATTTGAAAAGGAAAGCTTTTTATTCAGTTTCAAAATTTTAAAAAAATCTTTAATGCTTTGATTTACACATTTTAAAAGGAAAATTATCTAATCTATTTAGAAATTTGAAATGGAAAGTTAATTAATCAGTTTTAAAATTAAATTTTTTTTTATTATGCATTGATATACACATTTTAAAAGGAAATTTAACTAATCTATTTATAAATTTAAATTTAGAATTTGAAAAGGAAAGTTAACTAATCAGTTTTAAAATTAAAAAAAAAAATCATCTGGCTTTTATAGAATACTTTAATTTTTTTATTTTATGTTATATTAGGGTTAGATTGACACATTTTAAAAGGAAATTTAATTAATCCATTTCTATATTTTAATTTAGAAATTTAAAAGGAAAAGTTAACTAATCAGTCTTAAAATTAAAATAAAAAAAAAATTCTTATACCTTTTATCGAATCATTTAATTTTTTTTTCTTATTATGCCTTAATTTACACATTTCAAAATGAAAGTTAATTAATCTATTTAAAATTTTAAATTTAGAGATTTAAAAAGGATCATTTTTAAAATTTAGATTTTTTACCACTAAAATATAAGAATCAATTCACATCTTGCATAGTTTATTTCTCTTGATGTGTTTAATTTTTTAAATATTTAAAAAAACATCTTTTATTTGTAATGCACAATTTTGATTCAAAATTTCAGTCTAAAAAATATGTACTCAATTTTATGTTATGTTTAATTTATGGATTTGGGTAGAAATTTGGAATGAGAAAGGACAAAGATAAGTGAAATGTGAATGAAACATAATTATATTTTGAGTAATGCTAGGGATCCCAAATGTTTTATCAACATTTCTATCAAATGTCTCACATGAGTGTGGGAGTGTGGGACTTATATGGGACTCGCATGGTGTGTGGGACCTATATATTTTGAGTAATGCTAGGTATCCCAAACGTTTTATCAACATTTCTACCAAATATCTCACATGAGTGTGGGACCTATATGGCTCCAAATGTTGTTGTTGTATTTATTTTGTACAAACCTAGGGCTTTATTTTATTGAGTTTAAACTCATTTTCGTGGTAACCAAGCACCGTCTTGGAAAGTTGTAGCGAATAGGATTACTATTTTTGTTTGACTCTTATTTCATAACTTTTACTGATGACACATGTTATAGATTCAGGATTAGAACTTGTGAATGTATTATCGCATATGTTACACTTTTGTAAAAAGATGAAACCTTATGGATGGAAGAAGATTATATTTAGACATCCGTTGTTATTTAACATCTATTGTGGGATGATCTTATTATAATATTGTCGGGCGTTACTCAATATATTAACTAAGGTAAGTTAATAGCGGATTAGAGAATATGATAATAGAGTGAGTAGTGAAAAAAAAAAGAGAAAAGTATAGAAGTAAGGTTTAGTGTTTTTTTCTTTTGCGTTTGCCATTTCTTTTATTATATTTATTTATTTGTAATGGATGTTTAGTAGTTTTTTACTTTTTCAAAAAATATGTAGTGAGAAACTTCAATTTCAAGTGAAGTGTGTGTATTGATGTCTATGTTAGTAATTTTATTTAAGAATAAAATTGTAATAAAAACATTTTACATGAAGAGTGTACACAGAATGGAAATGATATGTAAAAATAGAAACTACCTAAGTTTCAAGGCCCCTAAATGAAACTTTGATTTAAAGCCTTTACACGAGTTGTATTTACTATAATGATCAAGTGAGACGACTTGTGAGGTGAATCACAAGACTTAATATATGATCTTTACTGTATACAACTTTTTGCATTTTGATTCTTTTATAGTTAAAAAAAATTGTTAATTTAATTTTGAAATTGTAAAATGTCAATTTAAATGGTTCCATCACTTGTAGTGTTCAAATTGATTAATGAGAGAGTTTATCTAGTATTGAAATGGTTAGTCAAATTGAATAGATGATGTGTCTCATTCATGGGGAAATTTGAATAAATTACCTGTCTTGAGATTATATATCTGTTTAGAAATATCTGTATTAGGCTATCGGTGGATGATAGCTATGATTGTTGTAGAAATTGCATGTGGATTAGGTGAATTGAAACTATCCCATGGTTGATTATCATTGAATATGATTGTAGACGCGCCCTTAGGGCCTCATGCTACAGTTTGGACTCAAATGTCACGGTTCTTAATCTGATCTCACAATGTGCAATGTGAGATTGATAAATCACCAAAGAGTCCAAATCCGGCAAATCGTTTTGGAAAACTGATTTTTGTAAAGAAGTGCCAAACATGGACTGCTTTGCCAGATACAGAGTCGCCACCTAAATGTTTTATTTTGGGGAATTTAGGAAACCCTGACTCGTGCCTAACCTTCAGAAAAGGACTAGATCAAAATGGTTTTCTGAAACCTACATGGCAAGCTGCTGTAGAAAATGATTATTCTCCTCCTATTTACTTTCAAAGAACTTCATGAAATGGGGGTACAAATTGAAGATGCCATGAAACAGGACATTATTACTGACGATAAGAAGCCGGCTAAGAGGTCGTTTGTTCGTAGTTTCAACGCTACTAGCGACAGCACAACTGCGAGGCTGTTCGACGTAAGTGTTGTCACCACAATGAAAACTACCGACCCCTTCACCAACATGGGACGACAAACACCGTCCAACCTTACCCGACACCCGGGTAGAATTTTCCACCCACTATACATGACCCTCTCCAAAGCCATACAAGTGTTGATCAAGAAAGGGCACTTGAAACCCTTAGAACCTCGCCCACTTCCCGACCCTCTTTCATCCAAGCATGACCCTACAAAATACTGTGCATTCCTCCAGCAGCACGACCATGAAACCGACCGATGCTACCGCTTGCGTCATGAGATTCAAGATCTCATTGACAATAAGATCATCGTTTCACCCCAGAAACAAAACGTAACTACCAACCCATTCCCCGTCCATAACCAAGTTCTCCCACCACGAAATCTTCACCTTATCCATACACTGTCCACCTCATATGACCCCAGCGTCTACATTACCCCCTCCCACCTACCGAAACCGATGTTGTTCATTCCTGAGGACACGGACTTGTGCATGATGGATACATCTAACCTACAACCTGACCTTCACAGATCAGTGGTGACAACACTCGCAGTAAACGAGATGTTGACCTCAGAAGAAGGTACTGGTCTACTATAGGAACGTCTTGGAAGCTCCTCAGAAAGAGGGTACGACTCGAGTCATTACATTGTTCATATCACTCAACTCAAGCCTGAGGTGGTCTTACCGACCTCGGCAAATATCAGTGTGGTTAGGAAGGATGGCCCGAACCAGGGGTTGGACGACTTGGCAGATCTTGAAGAAGATCTAGACAACCTACAGTTTTTCGATGAGCATGATCAAGGAGATGTACAGATCGAGTGGTTTGACCTGAACGGATAAACTGATAATACCGAATGGCTGAGTGATGAGCTAGAAAAGGAAGAAGAGACTAGGATTAAGCCAGAGGGAAAGGAAGTAGAGGTAGCTGCAGTGGTCGGGAAGGCTGATCAGAAATGAAAACTGCCAGAGGGTACATGCATGGAAAAACCAAACCAAGAAGTGGGTGTTGTGAATACTACAGATACTAAACAGGAAGCTGCACTGAGACAGTTTGAGAAAGAAAGAGTTGAAAATAGCCAAAAAACCGCAATGGCATGTTGCCCTGAGGGGGACATTTGCACTATAAAGATGATTCAGGCAGAGTGGGACAACTGCTTGTCAGCAGCTGATGGCAAGTGGTGAGACGATAGTGATCTGCATCTAGCCCATACTGACGAAGACTAGGGAGATTGCATCCCGGATACTACATGGTATTATGAGGAGATAGACCATCTCACAAGAAGTGGACGGTATTTTAAACCTCCACACCTAGATCAAGCAGAGCCATCAAGAAAGGACTAGGAGATTGAAAAAGAGAAGGAGAAGCAGCTAGAAATGGAGCTAGTTCTGAAATAACTCAAGAAGATCCAAGCTGATATCTCTATCTGGGGACTCTTCATGGCTTCATGAGTGTACTGACAGGCAGTATTGTCGGCAATGGATGAAGATAAATTTTCCATTAATACAACACCCAAGCAACTCATAGGCCTAGTCTTTCCAAGTGGAGCCAAGCCAATGCTCACGTTCTCTGACAAAGAGCTACCGCCAGAAGAGTCGGCTCACAACAAGCCGTTATACATATTTGTGGAATGTAGAGAGAAATGGGTGCCAGTGGTGTTGGTAGACACTGGTGTAGACGTCCCCGAACGCCCCGGGAGGGTTAAGTCCCGTTCTGTTCATATTGGGGTCACTACAATTCAAGGACTCAAATGTCACGGTTCTTAATCTTGAACCAAAGAGTCCAAATCCGGCAAATCGTTTTGAAAACAGATTTTTTGAAAGAAGTGCCAAACATGGACTGCTTTGCCAGATACAGAGTCGCCACCTAAATGTTTTTAATGGGAATTTAGGAAACCCTGACTCGGTGCCAAAGGCCACGTGTCCGTCATCACCAAAGTTGCCTCGGCTCGGGAAACTTGGGTACGATTGGGGAAGGTCACTTCGTGAGCACCCCCGCTCGCCCGGTCAAAGACCGGCCTCTACTAACCATGATATCTTATTTTTGAAAACTTTGTGAGTTCTTATTCCGATTATTAGCCTAGGTTACTATGTGATGCTTGCAGCAAACAAGTATAGACTGGGCCGCCTGAATTGGAACAAAACATTTCATGTTTGTTTGTTTGAAAATGGTTTGATGGTGCTACCCGCAGGTAGGCTAAGACGTGGATTTGCCACCCTCAGGTGGGCTTAGAAAACATGATTTTGCCACTATCTAGTGGGCTTAAAACAAACATTTGATGAATTGTCCAATCCAAGTAACTCAGC
Source organism: Camellia japonica (assembly GCA_030407325.1). Taxonomy (NCBI): domain Eukaryota; kingdom Viridiplantae; phylum Streptophyta; class Magnoliopsida; order Ericales; family Theaceae; genus Camellia; species Camellia japonica. The sequence goes on along the minus strand of JAPPVO010006589.1, from coordinate 8,581 downwards.
CTCCACCCACAGGCATTCCAGGCAGTAATATCATATAAGCACATAGCCTCATGGTAAGCATGCTATCATGGCAACACTCACACGCATGCAAGGATGCTAAAGCATAACAACTCACCGAGTACTCCAAGCCAAAACAGGAAGCTAATTAGAAATCATGCATGATCCTAATTTATACAGAAATGCCTAATGCAGCGCATGCAATAATGCAACTATAGCAGGCTCGGCTATTCTAAACATGGTATATGGAATGCTACAACTATCACGTATTCAATTTGGAATTGAAATGCAAATGCAGTTTGTATGATGCGCCGAGCCCGGTGCGTGCAAAACAGATGAATGATGCAAACATGCTGTCATATTGTATGCTAATTGAAATATGCCCTATATCTAACCATCGTAAGCAGGTAAATAAAAGGGAGAAAGACGTGGGGTTGGAAGACATACATCACACTCACCCACTTATTACAGTTATGCCTCGCGCAGAGGGTCCGAATAAATATACAGTCCGAAATGAAAGAAAATACAGATTTCTAATTAATTAACAAATTAAACTAAGAAAGTTTTAAAATTGGCTTGCAAGCCAGGGGGCTGCCTCGCTTTTGATAAATGATGCATGTTGGGCTGCCTTTTGGAAATCCACTGGGATGCCCCAATCAGCCTCTGTTTGCAATGTTTCTTGAAATGCGCGCCAGACTCCGAAAAGTTGCTGATTCTCTATTTTGCTGCAACAGAGAGCAGGAAAAGGGCATAGCAATGTATTTCACAGATATATGCATGCCTCGATCCTCGTGCCACCAATCACGCATATCGATGCATGATGGCCGAGGAATCGGATTGCACAACTCAATATAGGGTGCAATACAGATGAATGCTACAGCAAAACCTAACTCCATCATGGATAATCCGGAGTGTCGGTGACTTGGGAATCGAGACCCGTTCCGTGAAACGTGCCTCGTTTCCCGTGCCCGGGCTAACTCCTATCCCGAACACGATGCAATATGCATGATATGTATGAAATGCAGCTAATATACAATTCTAGCATGCACAATGCTATGAAAATGAGATGCCTTGAAATGCGTGCAAGCGGGCACGCAAACCGAGGCAATGATATGAAATCATGAAATAGCGTGAAAATGATATGTAATAAGACTAGAATGAGTTGTCTCGAGATGCGTGCCCACGGGCACGCAAACCGAGGCAATGGCATACGGAATGCAACAGGACTAAAATGGCATACGGAATGCAGAATGGACTTACACCAACATGAGAGAGCCTCAGCCACTCTCGCACGGGAGGCCGTCGGAGAAAAAAAACAAAGTGCCTCGAAATGCGCGCACACGGGCGCGCAAACCGAGGCGATGCATTAGAGCATGAAATGACATGGAAAATGCAAATTAGGCTTACACTAACATGAGAGGGCCTCAGCCGCACTCACATAAGAGGCCGTTGGACGAAAATGAAGTGCCTCGACACGCGCGCCCACGGGCACGCAAACCGAGGCGATGACATACGGAATGCAAATGACATACAAATGAAATGTGGCGAATGGCATATGGAGAGTGCAAATTTCAGCAGCTAAAATGATGCACAAATAGCCCCCGAATTATAACAAAATTACACCCGATGCCCGAAATGCGATGTAATGCACCCGAAATGGCCTACAGCCCTACTAAACATGCACAATATGGACATAACTTTTAAAACAGTAGCAAGGAAGCCCCTAAACTAGCATTTTTTCAGTACAAAGTAAGGCTAAATAATAACCACAAGTATGGTAAAACTAACTTGCAAGAATGGGGAAAAAGAGGGGAATTACAAAGCAAGTAGTATATACAATGCTCAAACCAAAAAACACAGTTCTACAAAATTAAAGAGGGACCAAAAATATGCATATTTACAAGAGATGACATCTCCCAATTCAGTGTGTAGATATGATAAACAAAGTATGCAAAATAATGAGCCAACGAAGGCTATAACATGAGGTACCATAAGCATACACTAAACAACTTTGGACCCTTAACAAAACATGAAGAATGGGTCATTTTAAGACACTTTCTAAGCCTGATGAAGACTCAAAACAGAAGCTAAACAAGCCTAACAAAGCATGCAATTTTACGGAAAATATGAGGGATATAACATGAAGTACCAAAACCAATCATCAAATGGCCTAAGACTCTTAACAAAACATGATGAGAAGGCCAAAATAAGACTCTTTCCTAGCCTATGAAGGCTGAAATCAGAAGCAAAATAAGCTTAAAAAGGCATGCAAATGGGGTCAAAGAGAGATATAAAGGCAAGTGTAATATGGAGACCCCAAACCAAGTTGATCCCTTCTACAATAATGTATAGGGACACAAAATAAGCTCACTCACAGTTAATGGAATGCTCAAAATCAGACTTCAAATAGACTAAAGAAACCATGCCATTTTTACGGTAAATTTGAAGAATTACAAAGCAAGTGCATGATGAAAGGCCAAACATGATTGAGCCCTTCTTCAATGTTGAAGAGGGGCTCAAAATGGCCCACTCACAGTTTATTGCATGCTCGAAAACAGATCACTCATAATCCAAACAAAGCATGCAAGATATTGGCATAAAGAGTGATAATGAAGGAAGAGCAAGATAGAGGGCTCAAACAGGGTTGAGCCCTTAAACAAACACCAAGAATAGCTCAAAAGAGGACCACTTTCAGTAGTGGTCAGAGCTCAAAACAGTGAGCAAGGAGGGTAAATATTTGAAGCAAAATTATGCAAGAAAAAGGGAACTAGTGACTTACCCTTGAAGACTATGCTTTTGCTACCTCTTGCCTTGATGAAAGTTGCTTCTTAGCCTCTGAGGAACCACTCTTTGCTGCTGGAAATGGAATGGTGATGGTGAGGCTTGGAGTTGATGAAGGAATGGGCTAGGGACTTGAAGAATTTTTAGGGTTTTGGAGTTGGAGATGAGATCAAATGGAGATGAAGTCTTGAGAGGAATTTCTCCAACCCCAACAAAGATGAAGACCAGCCCCTTAAATAGGCAAGAAAGGGGTGTAAAAGGGGAGGGAAATGCATCCAAGCTTTCCCTCCCAAAATATCCCCCGGAAGGGGGAGATATTTTGAAAAGCAGCTGGACAGCTGTAAAGGAGTGGAAAGTAGAAAGCTGGCCGGCCAGGCAACTTTCTGGGAGGTGGCCGGCCGGCCACCCCAACTGGTCGGCCAGCCACTCACCCTGGCCGGCCGGCCATGGCCCAAAAATGAAGTAGAAAATTGCTGGCCGACCACTACTCCTTGGTGTCCTCCCAGGTGTGTAGAATAAGCCCCAAGGTCGGAATGTGGCAACACTGAAGCAGAAGTGACAACATTGCATCTGAAGGAGAGGCTCAAAAATGAAATCCACAATTGCTGGCCGACCATGCACTTTTAGGGTCCTCCCATGTGCCCTCATCACAGATATGTAGCTTTGGTTAGAAGAAAATATCCCCAGGGTATTCAACATTAGCCCGGAAGTGAGCAAAACGGGCGCCGGAGGAGCGAAACTGGTTATCTGGGATAATTGCTGGCCTCCCCACCCCCAGTGATCTTCCTGGTGCTGAAACAGAGGTACCTGCCAAAATTGAACAAAAACTAATGAGAAATGAACGCTCGGGGCCCAAACCGCGCAATTCGGGGTCCCGAAAATGGGCTGCAGGCACCAGAAGTGGCGTTCAGCAGCGAAGTGGGTACCAGAGGCCCCAGTGTTCCTCGGAATGATAAAACAGAGGTACCTGCCAAAAATCGGAGAAAACCGATGCGAAATGAATGCTCGGGGGCCAAACCGCGAGGTTCGGGGCCGAAAACCGGCTGTAAGCACCGAAAGTGGCATTCAGCCGCGAAGTGGGTATCTGGACCCCAGTGTGCCCTGTTATGACAAAACAGAGGTACCTGCCAAGAACCGGAGGAATCGGAGACGGTTGGGCGGTCCCGAACCGAGGCACACGGCCTGACGGCTCCGAAAACCGGGAACCGGGCTCCGAAATGGCAAAATGGCCTACGGCACGAAATGTAGCACACGGCCACCGAGAGATAGTCTACGGGACCACTCCCTCCCCTCAGGAAAGAAAACAGAGAAAACCGAGTCTGGTTCGCAAACCGAGACAAGGCACAGAAGAGGATTCGGAAGTTCGGAGGCAGGGCGCACGGCCGCGACTCTGAGACTTCTGAACGAGCACAGTATGCAACATCACCGAGCGCTCAATCGGTGACGTCCGAGTCTTAAGGTCGGTCAAAAATGGGGTGTCTACAACTGGTTCTGCTATTAATGTTTATCCTTCACGCACTGCCTACGCGATAGGCCTCACACTGGCAGACTTTGTTCCCATGGCCCAGGTGATACGGGCGTATGGCAATACAAGTAGAGAAGTCATGGGTACAGTGAAAGTACGAGTCCAGGTGGGCCCATCTGAGCAAGAGATCAAATTCCACGTACTGGATACGCCAGCTACCTTTAACCTGCTGTTAGGGAGGCCTTTATTACATCACGTGAAGGCTATGTCCTCTACCCTCCATCAAATGTTAAAGTACCCTCATAAGAGAGGAGTAGCAATAATTTTTGAGAACTCATCCATACATCTATCGCTAGAGGTGACTACACCATTGCTAGAGATCAATCATGGGGATGAGGATATATTCCTCTCGGGATTCACTCTGGCGGAAGCCCGAGTAGTGCAATGCCCAGTCCATCTACTTCATGAACAAGCTGTGGCATGTTCCGGGAATGGGGCTTGGAAAGAGCGGACAGAAAGGTGTTGTAGCACTAGCAGAGGTGCCACACAACCCGCATGCCTTTGGGTTGGGCTACGTGCCCACCAAAGAGGACTGGGTAAGAAAGGCGAAAGAAATAAGGGACAGAGCCAAGGCTAAAAGAGCTGGAAAGCATTATGAGCTCGTCCACAGGCCAATTCGGGGAACGTTGAATGGGCGGTTTGTTAAAGAATGAGAGGATTTCCCCTTTTGTGGCTTTCTTGAGCCTTGTGTAAATTTCTCAACGAAGTGTGTCCCCAAGTTCGAGATCTTCTTTGACCATCAGTTGCAAGACAATGATGAAGAAAAGGCTAAACCAAGCATCAACACTGGTTGGAGCAAAAAAGATGACTCAGACAATAGCGAGGTTGACATAGAGACAACAATGATTGATCACTTGACAGATCCAGCGATCGACACAGAGAACTTGGGGGATAACATTACTGTCTCTATGATCGGAGAGGAACCGGGTATGGATCCCACCAGTGATATTCAGATGCATTAAAGGCACCATGTCTTACTTGGCAGCTGGAGAAAGCCTTTCTTTCCAATTCTAAATTGGGTGATGAGCCAAAATTTGATTCTACTGAGTCTGTGGATCGGAATCAGATTCAAGTCAGTTCGGGGAGTCTGAGTCTGGCATTCCCGGGGGTGGTAACCCGGATGCCAAGGTCCTATTGAGGTCTTCTTTTTCTTTCGCTTTTGAGTCTGTTATAACAAAAGAGCCAGAACTTATGAATGAAAACATTACAGATTCTGGGTACTACTCTGTGCCACTGATTTATTGCATTGACCAAGATTTTCAAAATTTTAATGAAAACGAAGAGGAAGAAATTCCTCTGGCTTTGAAAAACTTCATTAATTGAGAAGAGGAGAGGTGTGCTAAGCCCTGTATTGATGAAATCATTGCCATTAATGTGGGTATTGAGAAGGATCCATGCTTGGTCCAAATCGGGTCCACGTTGTCTTCGGAGGAATGCAAGCGTTTAATCGCTTTATTAAAAGATTTCAAAGATGTTTTCGCATTGTCATACGAAGACATGCCTGGAATCGACCTTGAGATTGTAAAGCACCGGATCCCTCTTGACCATGAGGCCTAACTGGTCCAACAAAAACTGCACAGAGTTCACCCGGATTGGGCACTGAAAATCAAGGAAGAGGTCACCAAGCAGATTGATGCAAGATTCTTGTTAGTGTCCAAGTATTCAATCTGGTTAGCCAATATCGTCCCAGTGTCGAAGAAAAACGGCAGAATCCGAGTTTGTGTTGACTTTCAAGACCTGAACAGAGCTAGTTTGAAGGACGACTTTCCATTACCGCACATTGATGAGTTGGTAGACTTCACCGCAAGCCATGCATTGTTATCATTCATGGATGGATTTTCCGGGTATAATCAGATCCTGATGGCACCGGAGGACAGAGAAAAGACCGTATTCACCACGCCGTGGGGCACTTACTGTTACCGCGTCATGCCTTTTGGGTTAAAAAATGCTGGGGCCACATATCAGAGAGCTATGACCACCATTCTGCATGATATGATCCACAAAGAGGTTGAGGTGTATGTGGACGATATGATTGTCAAGTCTAAAGAGCGAGAAGGCCACTAAACTGCACTGTAAAAATTCTTTCAACGAATTAGAGAATACAGATTAAGGTTAAACCCACAAAAATGCACTTTTGGCGTGACAGCAGGGAAAATGTTAGGATTTCTGATCACATAGAGAGGAATTGAAGTAGATCCTTCCAAAATTAAGGCCATCTTAGAAATGCCACCACCAAGGACTGAAAACGAGGTGCATAACTTTCTAGATAAAGTGCAATTAATAAGACGATTTATTTCAAAATTAACCTTGACTTGTGAACCACTATTTGGTCTCCTAAAGAAAGGAAAGAAGTTCCGATGGGATGATCGATGTCTATTCGCCTTCGAGCAGGTCAAGTAGTACCTTGCATCTTTGCATGTGTTGTATTAGTCATTTGCATTGTTAGGAGCATGCATCTCTTCTAATTATTTTTATCTTCTTGGCTTGCCTTGGAGTACTAAGTGAGCATTTATTGCTTTAGCATATCACATATGTGTGATTGTTGCCATATCTAGCATATATACCATGAGGCTAAGTGCTTAAGTGATATAGCTGTCCGAATGCCTGTGGATGGAGGCTTTTTCGCTTAAATTGGGATAATTTGACTAGTGTAAATATGAGATCACTTTTTCAACTGGTACATATTCAAAACAATTTCCAAATAAACATGAAATCAAAATGTTCCAACTTTTGCAAATTAGTCTATACATGTGTGTCTCACATAGCAATGCTGGCATATTAATCGGAACAAGAGCATATAATGTAAATAAGAATCACATCATGATTAGTATGGGTCGATCTTTGATTGGGTGAGTGGGGTGCTCAATTCATAACATTCCCCTATCATACCTAAGTTCTCGAGCCGAGACACTTTGGTGATGACAAACACGTGGCCTTTGGCATGAGTCATGGGTTTCCTAAATTTTTCAAAAATATTTAGGTGGCAACTTTAAAATCTGGCAATGTAGTCCATTTTTGGCATTTTTTTTATTCAAAATTGATTTTTCAAAAGATTTGCCAGATTTGGACTCATTTGTGTTTATCTATTTCACATTGTATCAGATTCAGAACCACAAGAGTTAGAACTTTAAGGCTAATCATATCCGAGAGGAGCATGAAAAGCAAGCTACAGTAACACTTTTCAAAACACATTTTGAACATATCTTTATGGAGATATTACTCACAGTGTGCTTAAACAAATGCTAGACTTTGGGTGTTCAACCTACATAAAACACATAACAAATACACATTGAAACATACCATTCAAACAAATACCCAATACTTAATCCAATTCTTTAGATGGGTTTCTAGCTTCTAATTTCCCTATTGAAGCTTAAACTATAGCGACCTCCGGTCTTTTCCTTTTGATTATTATATCCGGACTTAGGTTCCGTGGAGATGGTTGTTGAGTATATGACGTTTGCATCCTTTACTTCTTATATTGAGTCTTGGGTTGTATTTGGAAGATTTGGAGCAGGTTGGTTGAGCTTAGGAACCAAGTCTAGTTGCCCAGATTTTGGCTTGTCCGCTCGAGCGGGGCTTTTGACGCTCGAGCGGGGACTTTTGTTTCTTTTCCGCTCGAGCGGGAGTTTGGGCGCTCGAGCGGGGAATACACCCATCCAGTATTTCTTGAGTAGTGTTGGACGCTCGAGCGGGGGATTGGCCGCTCGAGCGGGAGTTTGTGAGTGCCGCTCGAGCGGGGGTTTGGGCGCTCGAGCGGGGAGACTAGTTTAAGGCTCCGTGTTTTGGCATTCTAAAATCACTTTTCACATTCTCTTCTCTCTCTTATCTTTCCAAAAACACCATTATTGAGCTTCTCACTCTAGAACTCTACCTTCTCTCTAGGTATTGATCTAGTTAGAGTTATTTCCTCACCTTTGGCCTTTACAAACAAGTTATTGATCGTCGAGGGCTATCTTGTAATCTGAAAATCTTTGGGTTTGGAGCACTTTGGAGTTTGGGTCATCATCTCCATCCTCTTCGTTTGGGTTATTGTCTTCGAGGTAGGGATTTCCTACTCCATCTTATAAGTTTTGTTCTAAGTTTGGTATTTTGATATGTTGGGGGTATTTTGGTAATTTTGGGAAACCCTAGTATTTTAATAAATTAATTTGTATAATTAATTTGAGGAAAATTGGGGAATTTAGTTAAATTCATGGAATTGAGGATCATATTAATTAAATGGTGTAGTTGGTTTATTTAAATCACTCGCCTATTGAATTGATTGGTATAATTGTT
>JAPPVO010006588.1:0-32649 GCA_030407325.1 Camellia japonica | reverse complement strand
GAAATAGTGCATTCAAGCCGAAGCCCGAAAATTCAGCTTTTCCGAGCCATCCAAGTTGGCAACCAATTTGTGAGGTTTGAGCAAGGAATGCTTCCATTTGGTGCAAATTTGAGCTGAAATGAAGAAAATCCCGAAGCTGGAACTCATATAGAAGATAAGGTAGTGAGTGGAGGACACGTGTCGTCATTTCGGAGAGTCTGCCATGATGGCCGGCGGTGGCACATCGATGGCCGACAGTGTGCTGTCGATGGCCGGCGGTTGATAGTGATGCTCGGCGGTGGCCGGCAGTGCTTCCCCTGCCCCTGTCTCCCTCACTGAAGACCCAGTTATTTGCTTGAGTCCTTTTCTTTGTGTCTTTCAAGGTCTTGTTTTTTCCTGTTGGACTCTGTCGTGTCTTGTTTAAGATGTATTAGTTTCCTTTTCTATGTCAGGTTGTAATTATCTTCCTTTCATGTATCGAGTTGTTGCAATTTGTTTATCGAGTTGTTTGTTATTAGTCGGTTCACTACCTGATTAGTGCAATTTGAGCGTTTGGTTTTCAAAATAAAACTGTGATTTCGTTTACATTGTTGTGTAAAGGCGAAAGTGATGCGATAAGCGATACGATGCGATGCATGGAATGCACAAATGAAAAACTTTTTCAAACAAAAGGGCTGTTTTCATTCCATCATAGTTTTCCTTTTACAAAAGTAATTGGTTCCAAAATAAACTAGCAATGTGCAAAACTACTAGTAAAAAGGAAAATAAAACAAAAGAAGATCATCATCTGAAGTAGCAAAATGTCTGGACCAGTGCTGGTAGTCTCAAGTGCGGGAATCCGTCCTGGTCCTCTTCCTGGACGAAGGTCCAGGATCTCCACCGTCAGTATCTAACTCTGACTCTGAATGTGGACTCATCGCCTCCTCATCAGACTCGTCATCATCAGAGACAGGTCCCGTGAACTAGTCCTCGTCTGCTCCCTCTGCTGCTTGAGGAGGTACTGAAGGGCTCGTCCCTGCTCCTGCTGGAACACCGATGGGCCTGGCGGCAAGAAAGGAATCTGAAAGAGGACGATCCACCAAAATGCATTAGTAATCGAAATGTATCAGATGCAGGAAAAGTGATGTACTATGAATGGTGAATGATTTGCAGTGAACATGCATTGTGAATGGTGTATGGGAACAATGTATCAGATTCCTGTAGTGGTGAGTTAAGAAAGGACTTCATGACACAAAGTGCAGTTTGAGCAAACTTACCGGAATGCCATAGATACTGAGTAGGTCCATGCTCGTCTGCAGCATCCCTATCACTGAAGCCGTCATCGTCAGAGACTGACGAGTGTACTCAATGGGAGCCTGCAAAATGTTGGAAATCATTAATACTTTGCAGAATATCAAGTGAAATCAAATGACTGTACAAGGAATGACAGTGTAGTAAATACCGGAGTCGAGCCATAACCTCCGACAAGCTCGTGACCAGCTGGAGGAGGGGCAAAAGGAACCTGATAAATCTCTCCTGCTCGCCCTCGAAGTGTCATAGTAGCAGGCAATGCTGGCCATCCAGACTCCTGTCTCTCCTCGGGACCTCGCCTCCTACGAGACCGGGCTGATCCGCCTCTACCTCTCATAGCTGGAGCCCTCGCTCCCTCTCCTCCTCGGACACCAGTCAAAGGCGGCATCAAATGTGTCTGAATGAAGGTCGCGTAGTCGCCCTCGGCACGGAAGTAATCTGTCTCCAGCCCTACCATGAACTGGATCACCCAGTCAGTAGATAACCTGTGTGTCTCCCTCATCGATGGTGAAGGCGCCATCGGTACAAATGGAACAGGCAACCCCAAAGTCTGGCGCACAAAGCACTCACTCAGAAACCAGGCCCGACAGATCGGCCCCTCGAAGAGGATGTGGTACTGAGACATAATCTGGGCGGTGCGATACTGATCCCGGAGTCCCGATGGAATCGCCTCCCATTGTTGCCATGTAATCTGAGAAAGGGAACCAACAAGATGATTAGTCGTCAAAATAGCTAAGGCAGGTGCATTGGGCTAATTGAAATGGTCTTATTGCAAACTTGCCTCACGCGCCGCAACTGTGTCAAAATACTGTCGGAAGAACATGAAGCTCTCCCGGGTCCTACGGCGGAGCGGACCGTCATACACCATAGAAAATGGGACCGTCACTGCCGTCTCCTCCACCGGATTTGGAGCTAACATCGGGAAGTATGCATATACCCAGAGCTGTTGAACAGATGTGATCAGTACAGCGCATGGGCAAGAATACAGAAAACAGAATACAGAATGCAGTATTGTACATACCAGATGCAGGCCTAGACGGGGGGACATTACATCCTGTGCATGTAGTGTATCATGAGCAGTGTGCAGTGTATGGTGTGTAGAGTGCAGCATGTATGTTGTACAGAAAATGCAAAGCAGAAAGCATATGCTATGACAGTGAGTACAGAGAATACAAATGTTGAACTAAGCAAAATGTATGAAGACTAAGCAAAGTAATGAAAAGGAGAACGGGTCATGTACCTCCCAAGCTCGCCAATAGCCTCCGATCAATCTCCCATGCAACCGAGAGGTGGAGCTCATGTACCCATACAGAGTAGTGAGGCCGGCTGCACCCCAGTTGTAGGAGCGGACCCGCGGAAGCACTACCAGGGCGCTCAAGAAGTACAAACCCACGGTATTCCACCTGTTCGAAAACATGGTGGTACCAAAAAGGAATAGGAGGAAGCCCCTGGCATACTGCTCCACTCCCTCATCAGTCTGAGGATCCTCCCCGCGGAACTGCTCCTCGAACCAAGAGTATCTAACCATGCCCGCTCGCGCAAGGGGTGGACGTGCCCCAAGTAATACCTCCCATGCAGCCACCCACTCCCCATGTCGGGATCTAAGGGGATCGGATCACCTCCCACTCCCAGACCGGTGATCATAGCGAAGTCGAAAGGAGTCATGGTCAACTCCCCTGCTGTGGAAAAGTGGAAGGAATTGGTGGTGTCCCACCACCTCTCCACCAGAGCCCCCAGAGAGGGCGACTCGCTGTAACTCGCGTCAGCCCGCGACAAAATATGCCTAAGCCAGTCTCGTCGATAATCCGGCGGACCCCCGTGGGGAGTACATCATACCAGTCGTGAGCGGTCGTAGCGTCGTAGCCTCGGAAGGAGTGAGATCCCTCCTGTGGAAAATACAAGCTCAAATCAGATCAACAGTGTATTGAAAATGCACTTTCAAAATCAAATCAGGGGAATATTGAATATACAGCTTTAAACCAAACCAGCACAGTTCGAATCAGATCAACAGTGTATTGAAAATGCACTTTCAAAATCAAATCAGGGGAATATTGAATATGCAGCTTTAAACCAAACCAGCACAGTTCGAATCAGATCAGCAGTGTGTTGAAAATACAATTCAGCTCAGAGTGGTAGTGCATTGAAGATACAGTCGCATCCGGAGCAATGATGTGTTGAAGATGCATTCAGATTCAGAACGGTGACGCATGAGATGCGGTTATGTGCAGTATATGCAGGGTAGTAATGTGTAAGGTGCAGTCAAGTGCAGATCAGCAAAGTATGGAATGCAGTCAGATCAAAGCATGCGATGTAATCAGATCGAAATAGCGCAAGAAATGCAGGCGGTCGAAAGTAATATTACAGAAAAGCAGAGATGGTACCTCCACAGCAATGGCCGACAAGTGAGACATCGGCTCCCTCAATAAGAGGTCGTCTGGCACGTCCTCATCAAAATCGGTAAAAATATGGATGCCTCCCGCCACCGGAATGATGTGAGTCTCCGATGGTATACCGCAGGGTCGAAGGGACGTACGTCCAATGGTAACGGCTGAGGCTCGACCTCTGGCTCAACCGCAAACTCCGCCGCTAACTCTACTGGAGGGAGTGCCGGGAAGCCCTCGCCGTGAGGCACATCGTCAGCCATCTGAGATGAATGCACAGGAATGACGCAAAAATGAGCAAAAAGGGGCAAAATGGTGCAATTTGGAATAAACTCAAACCCTAAGAGAGAGAAATTCAAGAAAAGTTGAAAAACGGAAAAGTGAACTAACCTCGAGAGAAGATCGGGGGAAATGATCCTTGAATGCGGAAAATGGTGAAAGAAGCCTCGGATGCAATTTCTGATCGGTTCAAACCAAAGGAAATCAAGAATCCTTCGCGATGTAAAGTTGAATAGGGTGTTGGGAAACGCGTAGAATGCGCGAATCTAGAGAGAAGGCACACCTAGGAAGGAAGAAAAGTGATTTCTATGGAAGGATTTGTGAGGAAATGGAGTAATTTTTGAGCCAATTTAAAGACCCACGGCTTGCAAGCCAAGTTTGCCCCAATCTGCCACCGATGGCCGGCGGTGGCACATCGATGGCCGGCAGTGTGCTGTCGATGGCCGGCGGCTGAGGCTGATGGCCGGCGGTGGCCGGCGTTGTCCCTGGTGACCAGAAAGTCTTTTCCAGCTTTCCTGCATATTTGACTCTTGGTATTTGTCCCAGGGTCCCAAAATCCTGTGGAATACTCAAAGCTTGATTCGAAACGCTTCCGTGGGAGCTCAGGAGTCATGCCTTCAATATGCGATGGCTTACAACCATCAATGGGCATGAAGTGTATCCTTTCGACGCAGCCCAAACCCTCCGGGAGGTAAACCGGAGGAGATGTCTTTATTAAGCATCTTTCTCTTTTGTCAAATATCAATTAGCATTCATTTGCTACAGTAAACATCAATCTAATTCACGCGCGTTGTTTTGCATATCTCTACGTGCATTGTCATGCATCCCCCTTATCGCGGATCGTCATGCGCACTTATCATGCATTGTCGTGCATTCTCCTTATCGCGTATCGTCATGCGCATCTATTATGCATTGACATGCATTTGCTCTATTATGCATTGTCATGCATTCTCTTTATCAAACATCGTCATGCATCCCACAGGAGGTTACACATTGCTCGTGTTGACCACTTGCTTTACTTACATGTGTATTTTCAAGTTTCGTTACACATTGCACGCGTTGGCCGCATGCTTTACTTACATGTGTATTTTCAAGTTTCGTTACACATTGCTCGTGTTGACCACTTGCTTTACTTACATGTGTATTTTCAAGTTCTATACACATTGCACGCGTTGGCCGTATGCTTTACTTACATGTGTATTTTCAAGTTCTTTCTATACACATTGCACGCGTTGGCCGCATGCTTTACTTACATGTGTATTTTCAAGTTCTATACACATTGCACGCGTTGGCCGCATGCTTTACTTACATGTGTATTTTCAAGTTTCGTTACACATTGCACGCGTTGGCCGCATGCTTTACTTACATGTGTACGTTCAATTTCTTTCTATACACATTGCCGGCGTGACCGCTTGCTTTACTTACATGTGTTCAAATTCAATTCCTATTTCACACATTGCATGCATTGTCGCGCACGCTTTACTTACATGTGTTAATGCATCTTCACTTTGTATGCGTTGTCACGCACTCTTCAAATGCATTGTTATGCATCTTCCTAACGATATTGTACCTGTTAAGTTGGTTTCTTTTTTTAGGCACGATATTGTATGTACGGTTCATTTAAAGCTGGCATGGCCAGACTAGCCGCGCAGGTATTGTATCCTTCGTGTGAAACGGGGTAAGAATTGCATAATTCTTTTACATCCTTTCTGCTTTGTAGTGTAGTTGGATTCGTGTTCATCTGCTTAAAACTGTCGCTTGTTTGCTTCATTACAGCATCCGTGGCATGATTGTTAATCATGCCCTTGCATCTTGTATATCATTTGCATTTTTCCGCAGCCTTCGGGCGCATCCCTGCATGCTTTTGCTAATTGATTGTCTGAGTCTTCGGCCTTGTCAAAAATGGGTCGTCTCTGGGCTTTGACAATCACTCTCGTCATTGTTATGACTTCTGAGTTCTGTCAAAGAGGGGCAACTGTAGACACCCCATTTTTGACCGTCCTCAAGACTTGGTTGTGCTTGTAGGTACACCCAACGGCTGGTTCGATTGCTCGCCCAGCATTCGACTGTCGCGGCGGAACGTCACTGGTTCGGGTTTCCCGAACCTTGTATCCTTTTTGTCTCATTTTTGGACCTTGACCTGGTCCTTTCAGGGTGGTGTAGACGTCCCCCGAACGCCTCGGGAGGGTGAGTCCCGTTCTGTTCATTTTGGGGTTCACTACAGTTCGGACTCAAATTGTCACGATTCTTAATCTGAACCAAAGAGTCCAAATCCGGCAAATCGTTTTGAGAAAAAAACAGATTTTTAGAAAAGAAGTGCCAAACATGGACTGCTTTGCCAGATACAGAGTCGCCACCTAAATATTTTTTTAATGGGGATATTTAGGAAACCCTGACTCGGTGCCAAAGGCCACGTGTCCGTCATCACCAAAGTTGCCTCGGCTCGGGAACTTGGGTACGATTGGGGAAGGTCACTTCGTGAGCACCCCGCTCGCCCGATCCAAAGATCGGCCTCTACTAACCATGATATCTCATTTTTGAAAACACATGCGTTCTTATTCCGGTTAATTAGCTAGAATTACTATGTGATGCGCACAGCACAACAAGTATAGACTAGATCGCCTAATTTGGAACAAAGCATTGCATATCCGTTTGTTTGGAAAATGTTTGAAATTTGCTACTCGCAAGTAGGCTAAAACGCGGATTTCAATGAATTATCCCAATTCAAGTAATCCAACCTTCACCCACAGGCATTCAGGCAGTTATATCAACTAAGCATTTAGCCACATGGTAAGCATGCTGTCATGTTAACATTCACACTCATGCGAGATGCTAAAGCATAAATACTTACATCGTACTCCGAGCCAAAATAGAAATCAGTTAGAAATCAATGCATGATCCTAACTATACAGAAATGCCTAATGCAACACATGCAAAATGCAACTACAGCAGGCTCGGCTATTCTAGACATGGCATGTGAAATGCTACAGCTAACACATATTCAATTTGAAATTGAAATTCAAATGCAGTTAGTATGGTGCGCCGAGCCCGGTGCATGCAAAACCGATGAATGAATGCAAACATGCGATCATACTGTATGCTAATTTAAACATGCCCTAATCTAACCATCATAAGCGGTTAAATAAAAGGGAGAAAGAAAGGGGATTGGAAGACATGCACACACGCACGTACCCTTATTACAACAATTGGCCCTCACTCGGAGGGTCCGAAAGAATAATACAGCCCTAAATAAATACAGTCCGAATAAATAATACAAAATCCTAATTAATTAACAAATTAATCTTGGAAAGCAATAAATTGGCATGCAAGCCAGGGACCGCCTCAACTCTGATCCAGATGATGAATGATGCATATTCAGGTTGCCTTGCGCGGAAATCCACTGCGATGCCCCAATTGGCCTCTGTTTGCAATTGTTCTTAGAATGCGTGTCAAGCTCTGGAAGGCTGCTGATTCTTGATTTGCTGCAGCAGAGAGCAACAAAGGGGCATGGCAAAGTATTTTCACACATGTATGCATGACTACTCTTCAGGGAGTGTAGTCCTCGATCCTCGTGCCACCAATCACGCATATCGATGCATGATGGCCGAGAAGTCGAATTGCACGACTCAATATGAAATGAATGCACATACAAAGCAAATAAAGCCTAGAACTCTATCATGAATCTTCAAGAGCTTCGGCGACCGAGAATTGAGACGCATCCCATCACTTGAAGTATGGAATACCCCTCGTTCCTCGTGCTCGGATTAGCGCTTAACCCGAACAATGCAATACATAAGCATGGCAAACATGCAATATGGACTAAGTATGCAAACATGCAATTAAACCAAACATGCGATATGCATATGAACATAATGTGGGGCGACAACCCTGGATAATCATGGCGAAATGCAATGTGAACATGCGAGCATGTGAGGCATGTAAAGCTAAGCAAGTATGCAATGACATACTATGTGTAACAAGCATGAGACAACATGGTAAAATGGGCTTACACCAACATGGACAGCTCTCAACTAGGTCCAAATTAGTAGCCATGAGATGAAAAAGAGACACTCGAAATGCGTGCGCACATGCACGCAAACCGAGGACCGAACCTAAGGCACGAATGCCACTCTACCAAAGCATGGTAAGGCATGGAACATGGTATGCAAACATGCAAATTTCAGCACTCAAACATGATGCTAAACAGTCCCGAAACATGGCAACATGGCACCCGATGCATGAGATGAACCCCGAAATGCAAAACTAGGCACACAGAATGACTTACAGCTATACAAAGCATTCATTATTGGACTATGAAGTCTAAAGACGGAACCAAGACAGTCCCAAAACATGGACTTTTCCAGTTTAAAGCAAGGCCAAAAAGTGCTAACAAGATGGACTAAATTAGCATGCGAATTTGACTAGCAAACATGGTTTACATGGCAAATATATGATGCAAGTGAGAACTCATCAAACCAGCAAAAATCAGTGAATAGATCATGTGAAAATAGACCCAAATAACCATGGAAATGCAGCCAATGCATACCAAAATGAGGGGCTCCTTTAGAGGGCCATGCAAGGAGTTATTAGGCACATACAAGATAGACAAGTGGCATGACATATACAACTCTGAAAATCAAATATGGTAGTCCTAAAACTCACAAAATTGGCCTCAAAATTAGTCAACAAAGCATGCAAGATGGGGGCCCTTTAGAAGACCAAAATGGCCATCAAGCAAGTCAAGGTGAGAGGGGGTCACCCCCCTATGATTTTGGAGGCTCAAAATAGGGTCTTAGCCACTGAAAATCCACTGGATTTCAGTGGCTAGAAGGCCAAACAAGGCATGCAACAATAGCTTAGGCATAAGGCTCAAAACAAGAGGCAACTAAGCATACAAGCTATCATATGACCTCAAAAAAAAATGGAACCTTAATCAAACATGAAAATGGTGCTGAAACAAGACTATTTTCAGTTTACAATATGCTTCAAAAATGAACACAAATAGGGCTAATCTAGCATGCAAAACTGGCCCTAAAAGTGAGTCAAAGAGGCAAGAGGCAGAAGCCAACCCTAAACATCAAGGAGCCCTTCAAAAAGGTTGAAGAGGGGCTCAAAATAAGGCATTTCACAGTTTACATCAAACCATGAAAATAAACACAAGTAGGCCTAAACTAGCATGCAAGAAAAGGGCCTAAAAGAGGGGTAAAGAGGCAAGTGGTAGTAAATGACCTTAAACCGAGGAGAGCCCTTCAACAAAGTTGAAGAAGGGCTTAAAACAAGCCACTTTACAGTTTACATCAAAGCTCAAAATAGTTCACAAATAAGCCTAAAATACTATGAAAAAATAGGCCTAAAAGAAAGTTAAAGAGGCAAGTGATGGAAGGAGGTCTCAAACAGAGAAAGACCCTTGATCAAACATGAAAAGGGACTCAAAATATGACTATTTTCAGTTAGGGTCGGAGCCCAAAAATGCTTTCAAGCAAGGCTTATAAATGAAACAAAAAAAGGCTAGTTTAGGGGAAAAGTGTACTTACCCTTGAAGAACAAGTCTTTAGTAGCCTTTTGGTTCAAAAATCTGAGCTTCTAGCCTCTGAAGATCAGCCTCAAGGTGTTTGAATGGAGGATGGAGGTCTTGTGCTATGAGGTGTAGTGCAAAAAATGCAAAGAAATCCAACTTCCAAGCTCTAACCACAAGCAATATAGAGAGAGAGATGGATTTTTGCCCTCCAAAATCTCAGAACCTGGTGTAAGGAAGAAGCCCCTTGCTTATATAGAGCAATGCAAGGCTAAAGCTTCTTGAACAAGCTTCCAAAGGCTTTGATCCCTCCATACACGTGTATGGAGGGCAGATATGAGGAATCCAGCTGGTACAAAATATCTGCCCGGAAACTAGCTGAGAAAGGGGGGGTGCCAGCCATCAGCAATGGCCGGCAGTGCCACACTGATGGCCAGCAGTGCTCACCAGTGGCCGGCAGAGGCAAAGCCATGGCCGGCAGTGCCATGCCTATGGCCGGCAGTGCACTAGGAGGGCCACTCTGACAGGACCTAGTCAGGGTCCAAAAATGAGGCAGAAAGGATACAGGGTCCGGAAACTCGAACCGATGACGTTCTGCCGCGACAGTCGAATGCTGGGCGAGCAATCGAACCAGTTGTTGGGTGTACCTACAAGCACAACCAAGTCTTGAGGACGGTCAAAAATGGGGTGTCTACAGTTGCCCCTCTTTGACAGAACTCAGAAGTCACAAAGTGACAGGAGTGAATGTCAAAGCCCAGAGACGACCCATTTTTGACAAGGCCGAAGACTCAGACAAACAATTAGCATAAGCATGCAGCGATGTGCCCGAAGGCTGGGGCAAAATGCAAATGATATGCAAGATGCAAGATGCAAGATTTGGCTAACAATCATGCTAAGGATGCTGTAACGAAGCAAAACATGCGATAGTTTTAAGCAAGTGAACACGAATCCAGCTACACTACAATGCAGAAAGGATGTAAAAGAATTATGCAATTCTTACCACGTTTCACACAGGGTGAATACAATACCTGTGCGGCTCGTCCGGTTGCACCGGCTTCAAATGAACCGTACATACAATATCGTGCCTAAAAAAGAAATGAACTTAACAGGTACAATATCGTCAGGAACATGCATAACAATGCATTTGAAAAGTGCGTGACAACGCATGTGATGTGTGAAATGAGAATTGAACACATGTAAGTAAAGCGTGCGCGACAACGTATGCAATGTGTAAAATAAGAATTGAAAATACACATGTAAGTAAAGCATGCAGTCACGCAAGCAATGTGTAACGAAACTTGAAAAATACACATGTAAGTAAAGCATGCGGCCAACGCAAGCAATGTGTAAAGAAAGAAATTGAACACATGTAAGTAAAGCAAGCGGTAAACGCGAGCAATGTGTGAAATAGGCAAAAGGTATGAACACATGCAAGTAAAGCACACGCCGAAACGTGCACAATGTGTAACCATCTGAAAGATACGTTATACACATGTAAGTAAAGCATGCAGTAATGCAAGCAATGTGTATAGCAGGAATGAACACATGTCAGTAAAGCAGGCGCGATTAACGCAAGCAATGTGTAACCTCCTGTAGGATGCATAAACACATGTAAGTAAAGCATACGCGATTAACGCAAGCAATGTGTAAAACAAGCAAGGTATGAACACATGTAAGTAAAGCACACGCCGAAACGTGTGTAATGTGTAACCACCTGAAAGATACATTATACACATGTAAGTAAAGCATGCAGTAATGCAAGCAATGTGTATAGCAGGAATGAACACATGTCAGTAAAGCAGGCGCGATTAACGCAAGCAATGTGTAACCTCCTGTGGGATGCATAAACACATGTAAGTAAAGCATACGTAGAAACGTAAGCAATGTGTAAAGCAAGCAAGGTATGAACACATGTAAGTAAAGCACACGCCGAAACGTGTACAATGTGTAACCACCTGAAAGATACATTATACACATGTAAGTAAAGCATGCAGTAATGCAAGCAATGTGTATAGCAGGAATGAACACATGTCAGTAAAGCAGGCGCGATTAACGCAAGCAATGTGTAACCTCCTGTGGGAGCGCATAACGATGTTTGATAAAGAGAATGCATGACAATGCATAATAGAGATAGGGAAATGCATGACAATGCACGACAGAGGCACATGACAATGCGTGGTAAGGAGAATGCACGACAATGCATGACAGAGAAAATGCATGTCAATGCATAATAGATGCACATTGTAGACGTCCCCGAACGCCCCGGGAGGGTTAAGTCCCGTTCCGTTCATATTGGGTTCACTACAGTTCGGACTCAAATTGTCACGGTTCTTAATCTGAACCAAAGAGTCCAACTCTGGCAAATCGTTTTGAGAAAAAACAGATTTTGAAAAGAAGTGCCAAACATAGACTGCTTTGCCAGATACAGAGTCGCCACCTAAATATTTTTAAAATGGGAAATTTAGGAAACCCTGACTCGGTGCCGAAGGCCACGTGTCCGTCATCACCAAATGTCTTGGCTCGGAGCTTGGGTACGATCGAGGAAGGTCAGCTATGAGCACCCCCTTTCGCCCGGTCCGAAGACCGGCCTCTACTAACCGTGATATTCGATCTTGAAAACGTTATGTGTCCTTATTCCGGTTATTAGCCTAGAATTACTATGTTATGCGCACAGCAAACAAGTATAGACTAGATTGCCTAATTTGGAAATAAGCATTGCATATCCGTTCGTTTTGAAAAGGGGTTTGGAATTTGCTACTCGCAAGTAGGCTAAAACACGGATTTCAACGAGTTTTTCCAACTCAAGCAATCCAACCTCCACCCACAGGCATTCAAACAGTTTATATCACATAAGCAGCTAGCCTCATGGTAATTATGCCGTTATGTTAACATTCACATGCTAAAGCATAAATACTTACATCGCACTCCGTGCCAAAACAAAACTAGTTAGCAAACATGCATGTCCTAGTTCATGTTAAGTGACTAATGCATCGCATACAGAATGTAATTTAGGATAGGCTCGGCTAACCCTAAAATGGTATGTGAGATGCTACAACTCGATACACGTATTCAATTTGAAAATTGAAAATACAATGCGGTTTGTATGATGTACCGAGCCCGGTGCATGTAATACAGATGTATGAATGCACGCATGCATTGCATAAGGTATGCTAAAATAAACGTGCCCTAATCTACCATCGTAAGCAGGTAAATAAAAGGGAAGAAAGAGGTGGGGATGGGAAGACATACACACCACTCACGCACACTTATTACAGATTTGCTCTCACACGGAGAGACCAAAAGAATATACAGATTAATTAACTACGCAAGCTAATTAAATATTACAAATTGCCTAATTAATTAACAAATTAACTACGCTAAGAAAAATAGTAAACCGCCTCGGGGCGAGGGCTCAATGCATGCGCGCTCGGATTCCGCTCGGAATTGCACTGCCATGCCTAGCCTGCCTCTGTTTTCCCTGCTTTGCTCTTCTGAAAATTGCCAAAGTCCCAAGTATGCCCCTCTGGATACTGGGAATCATCGCCGGCCAAGTAGAATGATCACTGGCAGTGAATTTGTGGTCACTGGCACAAAATGAATCCATCGGCTGTCTATTGACTGCCGGTGGGCACTAAATACTGCCGGCCGGCAATAAGTTCCTGCAGAACCTGCAACTCATAGCAGCAGAGGGCAAAACTTGCATGGCAATACAATTCAAGCCATTTATGCACCAACCAAGCCCCTTATCACGTTTGAGACTCAAAGGGACATGGTCCTTGGTTCTCGGACCATCAATCGTGCATTTTCATGCATGATGGTCCAAAGAACCAATGTATGCACTTTCATGTCAAATGAAATGCAAGTCAAACAATCAAAGAGTCCAATCCCCATCACCAAATCAAAGGACAAGGCATGCATGCAAGATGCATTACAACCTAATCATGTTAGCTAGGGATACAACATGAGCATGTGAACAAACAATGCACACTAGGCATGCAACCTATGCAAGCAAACTTGCGAGTCATGAGGCAAGGCAAACCAATGAAAAGATGGACTCAAACATGATTTAGGTAACTCTAATTAGGCCTAAAATCAGTGGCCAAAGTGCCCAAAAATGAAGGCTAAGTACACACACATGCATGCACATGTTAAGGCACAAACCTAAGCATTAAGCAAGCAACTCTCACACACACTTGAAAGAGGCTAAACATGGACAATTGGCATGGAATGAAAAGCTTTAAAATCATGTCAAAATGTGGTGCCTAACCAACCCAAATGAGACAAGCATAAGCATGCAAGCATGGTCCAAGTACTTGAGGTAAGTCATGAGGCATTGAACTACACTTGACAAGACCTAACATGGCAAGACTTACGCAACTAAAATCAGAGTTTTAGCATACAAAAACAAGCCCAAAGTACTACTTAGATGGCATCTAAGTGGCTCAAATTCAAAGGCATGCACAATGGTCAAGACATAGGGCATCAAACACATGCTCTCAAAGCAACAAAGAGGCAACTAAGGCAAGCATATGAGCATGCCAAAGGGACTGAAATTACATGTTGGATGGTTCCAAACCACCGAAATGATGCAAGCAACACAAGCTACACATTCACATACTTGAGGCGTATAAGCCTGGCAAGCCACAAATGCAAAGGAGCTATGCTAAGCATGCCAAAATCGATCCAAACAACTATGGACAGACCTAAAGCATGGCAAAATAAGCATAAGAACTTCACAAATCTAAGCCTAAAACATGCTAAAACAAAGGCACACAACCTAAGGCATGTTAAGGGATCAAGGAGGCATTACATGGCAACTATACTAAACATGCATGGAGTGCCAAAACCAACTTAATACAAAGTTATAACATGGCAATATAAGCATAAAATACAGCCATGGCATGCTCAACACACACTTGAACAAAGACTTCCTTAAGAGACCAAAAATGGTCCCTTTCAAGGACAACAAGGAGAGGGGGTGGCCATCCCCTTTTGGAGACTTCAAGGCACCATCTCCACCACTGAAATCCCTCAAGATTTCAGTGGTGAAGAGGCCCAAACACCAAAGTCTCGAAACTTGCACAAAATAGCACAAAATGAGGCCTTTCAAGGCCTAAGGGTGGTCAAACACACCCAAATCACAAAACACTCTTAACAAACAATCAAGAGGGCCTAAAAATAGAACTTTTTTATGTTATACACTAAACACAAAAACAGCTCTAAGATAGGTAGAAATAGGATGCAAAAATGGGGCAAAAAGGACTAGTTTCTTACCCTTGTTGACCTTCATCACAAAGGGAGGACCAGCTGCCTCCTTGAGCTTAAACCAGCCCCAAAACTCTGAAAATAATCCCTTAGAACCTCAATAGCCAAGGAAAGGTGTAATGGTAGGTGTTTGTATGCAATACTATGAACAAATGCACCTAGAACACTCAAAAGAGAAATAGATAGAGATAGAATGTGTATGAGTTCTAACCCTAGAACCAGAGCTTCTAGCAATATTTTCCTCTCTAAAATGTCTAACCCTAATGCCAAGAGAAGAGGGCTCCTCTTATAGGCAACCAACCTTGTAAAGCTTGTCAAGAAAGCTAACAAGAAGAGCATCCCTCCATACACGTGTATGGAGGGGAACCAAATGCCAAACAGCTGTCCTAAAATATCTGAAAAAGCAGATGAACAGTAGTCGGCTAGCCAAAAATGTCATTTTGACAAAATTGAGTGCCGACCGGCAACAAAGAGTGCCGACCGGCAATAAACATTGCTGGTGGCAACAAAAACCAGCCGGTGGCCTCTAGTCACTGCCGGTGGTGTGTGGGGATGCCTCACAAGGCATTCCCTGCCCCTCCAAGGCAAAATACAAGTGTTTGGTGCAAAACCAGACACCAAACAGTCGAGTCCGGAGATCCTGAGACAAGGCGCGTAGCCGAGACCCCTGGGAACTCCAAACGAACACAAACATGGATGATCACCGGGTGTTCAAACGGTGACGTCCAAGTCTTGAGGACGGTCAAAAATGGGGTGTCTACAGTTGCCCCTCTTTGACAGAACTCGAAAGTCATAACAATGACGGGAGTGAATGTCAAAGCCCAAAGACGACCCATTTTTGACAAGGCCGAAGACTTGGACAAGCATGCAAGACAAACAAGGTATGCGCCCGAGGGCAGGGGCAAAATGCAACCGACAATGCAAGAAGCCGAGCATAACTTATGATCATGCAAAGAAAGCTGTAATGAAGCACGCATGCGACAGTTATAAGCTAGCATACGCCAATCTACACTACAATGCAGAAAGGATGTAAGAGAATTATGTAATTCTCAATACGTCTCACGCGGAGGATACAATACCTGTGCGGCTCGTCCGGTTGCACCGGC
Organism: Camellia japonica; assembly: GCA_030407325.1. Lineage (NCBI taxonomy): Eukaryota > Viridiplantae > Streptophyta > Magnoliopsida > Ericales > Theaceae > Camellia > Camellia japonica. Next base: position 16,834 of record JAPPVO010006588.1, on the reverse strand, counting down.
CTCAAATGAGCCGTACATACAATATCGTGCCTGAAAAGAAAGAAAACTTAACAGGTATGATATTGTTAGCAACATGCATGACAATGCAATGATGAATGCAAAATGATATGCAATATATACAAAACAATGCATAAACAATGCAAATGATATGTAATGCAATTGAAACAATGCAAACTAAATGCAGAGCAATTGAATCATGATTCAATCATGAGCGGTTCGAAACCACACACTTATGTCAAATAGATTGATGGGAGTAACAAGTGTGTCTACCATAGAACGATGTCTGAACTATGAGTGATGTAGACAGACATAAGAACGAGTAATTGGGTGGAATGACATAAGTGGGGTGACAACCCGCTAGGGAAAGAACAATGATCCTAATGCCGGATGCAATAATTACACTACAATGCAATAGAAATGGATATGGTGTGTGGCCAAACCGTATCTTGCTTAGGAAGGGGATGCACGTATACAAGCCGCATCTAATCACAGAACTGTACGCGTGCAGAACTGTGCTTTGACGTGAAAAGTATGGACACATACCAGACCAAGCTCAACAAGGAAAGGCGCAAGCCATAAATGGGGGGAATGCAGTGGATGCATGCAACTAAAATGCAATATATACAATATGCAATGGAATGGATATTTACAAAGGATAAGTGAAGGCGAAACATGCGTATCGACGCAAGTGAAGAATGCACGACAATGCGGGTGGAAGCGAAACATGCGCGTCAACGCAAGTGAAGAATGCACGACAGTGCAAGTGGAAGCGAAACATGCGCGTCAACGCAAGTGAAGAATGCACGACAATGCGGGTGGATAATGCAGTGGGTGCATGCAAACTATAATACAATATAGATGGATCTTTACAGAAAATGCATGACATATGCACTATATTACAACGAAATGCATGACATATGCATGGTTTTTTTTTTTTTTGGTTTTTTGAAATGCATGACATATGCAAGATTTATTTACAATGATGCATGACATATGCAATATTATTTACAATGATGCATGACATATGCGATATTATAATGATGCATGACATATGCAGTATGATGCAATGGTGCATGACATATGTAGGTGAAGGTTTTGCACCCTCCAAGGATTTAAGGTCTCCTAGACCGTGCGTGTTTAAGGTCTCGCCAGACCATGCGTGTTTAAGGTCTCGCCAGACCGTGCGTGTTTAAGGTCTCGCCAGACCGTGCGTGTTTAAGGTCTCGCCAGACCGTGGCGAACAAAACAATGCGATGTAAAATGCAAGTGAGACACGCATGCCATGAAGGAATGGAAAATGATATGCAAATGAGACATGCATGCCTCAAGAAATGGAAAATGAAATGCAAATGAGACACGCATGCCTCAAAGGATGCAAAATGATGCAGGTGAGGTACGCGTGCCTCACGGAGATGTAAAATGTAGCAAGTGTGACACGCATGCCACACGGAATGGAAAGTGATGCAAATGAAACAAATGAAACAAATGAGACACGCATGCCCATAAGAATGCAAAATGATGTGAGTGTGACACACATGCCACACGGAATGTAAAATGATGCAAATGAGGTACGCGTACCTCAAAGGAATGCAAGATGCTGCCAATGAGGTACGCGTGCCTCAAAGGAATGCAAGATGCTGCCAATGAGGTACGCGTGCCTCAAAGGAATGCAAGATGCTGCCAATGAGGTACGCGTGCCTCAAAGGAATGCAAGATGGTGCCAATGAGGTACGCATGCCTCAAAGGAATGCAAGATGATGCCAATGAGGTACGCGTGCCTCAAAGGAATGCAAGATGCTGCCAATGAGGTACGCGTGCCTCAAAGGAATGCAAGATGCTGCCAATGAGGTACGCGTGCCTCAAAGGAATGCAAGATGATGCCAATGAGGTACGCATGCCTCAAAGGATGCAAAATACTGCAAGTGTGACACGCGTGCCACACGAAATGTAAAGCAATGCAAGTGTGACACGCATGCCACACGAAATGGAAAATGTAAGTGAGACACGCATGCCTCACGAAATACAAAACAATGCAAGTGTGACACGCGTGCCACACGAAATGTAAAGCAATGCAAGTGTGACACGCATGCCACACGAAATGGAAAATGTAAGTGAGACACGCATGCCTCACGAAGTACAAAACAATGCAAGTGTGACACGCATGCCACACGAAATGTAAAGCAATGCAAGTGTGACACGCATGCCACACGAAATGGAAAATGTAAGTGAGACACGCATGCCTCACGAAATACAAAACAATGCAAGTGTGACACGCGTGCCACACGAAATACAAAACAATGCAAATGAACTCGAGTGCGTGACAACGCACGTTTTTTTTTTTTGAAATGCGTGATAACGCAAAACAAGGAGATGCACGACAACACAAATGATGTGCCAAGCAACGACAACACGAATGATGTGTGAGGCGATATATGTATTGAGATGCATGACAATGCATGACAACGCTTGCAACAACATGCATGACAACGCATGAGGGATGTGCATGACGGCGCGACGCAACGCACCAGACAACATGATGAATGCATGCAACGCACGCGGGGAAACTTTTGAATCTTGTGAAAGACAAAAGGATACAAAAGGATACAACATTGCATGAATTTGAGTGCTACACACAGAAGACACGGTCCGAGGTCAAAACGGAGGCCGGTTGAGCATCGGATATACACTTTCTTGCACTTTCTTGAGATATGAAGACCAAAAACTACTCATATGGCCTAAACAAGGCTGTGGGAACACCACCGGTCGGGAGGGGAAGCCAACGGCTGTCCACCGGCTACAAAAGAATTCCATCGGCATAATATTCTGCTGGCCGGCACAAAATGTTGCCGACTGGCAAAAAGTTGCTGAGTCGGGGCAGATTCGACTTTTCGCTTCGGGTGTTTTAAAATAGGGTTTCTAAACCCTATTTTCTTATTTCTCCTCCGCCGAAAACCATCTCTCTCTCTCTCTAGAGCCTCTTTCTCTCCTCATTTCCTCATTTCTTTGCGTTCTCGCGCCCTTTTCGTCGTTCGATTCGCGAAGTTCATCGCGTTTCGAACATTTTGGACCGATTGAAACTTCGTTTCGACGCTACTTTTGCTATTTCCGCCTTTTTGGGACTTGTTCCCCTCGATTTCCTCTTCATTTCCGTGCCTTTTCACATCCCGACCTTTCCGGCCATTTTCCACACTCCCGGGGGTTGACTTTTCAGTTGACTCTTCGTATTCCGACCCGATTTTCATCCCTCGACCATTTTCTCATCATTCTCGATATGGCCGACGACATTCCACGTGTGGGACTCCCTCGGATCAACGAGATGGATCCCGAGGTCGAGCTCCTCCCGTTGAGCGAGCGCCCGTTCGACCCGGCGACCTACCGGCCGGCGATTCACGTTCTACCACCGACGGACTGCGCCAGTTCAGGAGTTTCGACATGGCGTTGGACCCCGAGCTGCTGCTACGCGAGCCTGTCTCCCACCTTTTCTCCGGCGCTTCTGAGGTAACTTTCTTTCTCTGCTTTACTTTCTGCAATGTAGAATGTTTAACTGCCAATTGTCATAGCTGGTTGCATTCTTTAATTGCTTAGTTCCGATACACTGATATACTGTATATTGTCGTTGATTACAAACACGTTTGCAACTGATTATCTGTTTAAGACTCACACGCGCACACACTGCACTAGCCTTGAACCACTCAAACGGCACACACCGTATTTCACTGCAACACCGACACCCGATACCTGTTTGAATCTGAAAAACTTGCACGCATGCCACATTTGCACCGAGCCACCAAACAACACTGACGCATCACACGTTGTAGTTTACTGTAAACACACCGGCACCCGGTATCTGTTTGAATCTGAATAACGCACGCATGCCAAATTCGTACTGAACCACTCAAACACGTTGACACATCACACGTTGTAGTTCACTGAAAACACACCGGCACCCGGTATCTGTTTGAATTGATAAACTTGCACGCATGCCAAATTTGTACTGATTTTGACTGTTTCTTCAAAACTGTACATTTTATATTGCTTCATAACTATTTGTTTGAAAACAGGGAGATTCCCATACCATCCGCGGGTATGGAATACCGTCGCTCGCGTGTGGTACGCCGAGCTTCCCGACGCAGTTCGCCGCATCGTAGACCAGGCTGGCTTTGGCGCATTCTGCAGGGGACTCTCCCAGCTCACGACATGCAGACCTCTCCTCGCCGCTCTGGTGGAGAGGTGGTGGGACACCACCGATTCATTTCATTTGTCTGCGACCGGGGACATGACGATGACCCCTTACGATTTCTCGATGCTCACCGGCATCGGGGTAGGGGGTGATCCGATCCCCTTTGACATAGACATGGATGAGTGGACTGTGGCTCAGGTTTACTTGCTTGGCGCGGCACCGCCTCTCGCGCGTCCCGTCTTCGTCCGGTACTCCTGGTTCGAGGTGCAGTTCCGGGTGCAGCCCCTCCTCGTTGATGCAGCTCCGATGACCCCAGAGGCCGTGGAGAGATATGCCTGCGGCTTCCTCATGTTCCTATTTGGGACGACCATCTTCGCCGACCGGGCGAACACAGTGCCTCTCTGCCTTCTCAGTGCACTGGTGGATGTCAGAGACATTTTGCATTATGACTGGGGTGGTGCCGCTCTGGCCACCCTTTATGGATATATGAGCTCAGCCTCCCGCGGCAGTGGACAGTTGCTCGGGGGTTACTGGCGTGCTTGGGAGGTACATTTCTTTTCCTGCCTTTCATTTTCGTTCTTTATTTTCTGTACTCTGCACACTGCACACACTGTAGTCTGCTTTACACTTGCTGTATACTGTACACACGGCACACACATACTCTGCTTTACACTGACTGTACACTGCTCCACTGTCACTCTGCACAATACACTGCACACGCTACTCACACTGTACACTCTGCACAATACACTGCACAACACTGCTCTGCTATTTCTGCCTTCTATTCTGTATTCTGCTTTATCTGATAAATGCACTGGTATTTATCTTGCAGTTGTGGGTTTACGCCTACTTTCCTAGACTTGCTCCTGTACTCGAGGCGGAGACCCCTTTGGTCGTCCCTTTTTCACGCCGCTTTAACGGGAGATGCACCCGGAGGCCGCGAGAGACATTCAGCTTCTTCCGCCGCTACTTCGACACCATCACCCCCGCGGAGGTATGTTTTACTTGCAGTGTAGTTAAGCTTCGCCCTTCCACTGTATATTTCAATAACAGTAGATAACAAATTGTATTTCATTTCAGATCACCTGGCGGCCGTGGGCTCCACTGCCAGCCGTGGCGCGGGATCGGTTTGCCGGCGTCGATGAGACCTCGCGTTACCGGATTCTGCTCGAGGGCCCGGTCTGTCGGGCTTGGTACCTGGGTGAGCGTTTCTTGCGTCAGACCCTAGGCCTGCCTGAGCAGATAGTCCCGGTGCATCCTCCTGAGCACATGCGGGATACGGAGAGGTTCACTGCCGAGCAGATGGCGGACTACACCATTGGCTGGGAGGCAGACCACTTCAGAGGCGAGGGCGATTACTTGGAGTACGTCCGGACCTTCATCATGCGACCTCTGAGCGGCGGCCGCCGAGTAGAGAGAGAGGGACCAGCGGCGCCAGCGGCTGGAGCAGGAGCTGGAGGGGGAGCGCCGAGGAGGGCTCGAGTCCGTGGCAGGGGTGGAGTTCAGCGAGGGCGAGGGACCGGTTGGCCTGCTCTGCCCGCTGCTTTGACTTTCCGAGGACAGGGTGGGGCGACCTATCAGATCCCTTTGCTCTCCACCAGCTGACCACGAGTTTGTCGGTGTCCCCGACTTGCCTCCGGTATGTATTACTACTGCATTCTTCGTCTTGCACTGTTATTTCATTTCAGTTTATTTGATATTTCACAGAATATTGATGTATCTGATACTTTTGCAGGCGTCTTCTGAGTACACCCGGCAGTCATTGGAGATGAATGCCTCCATGATGGGGATGCTACAGCGGACATTCGACCTCCTAGCCCTTTACAGCATTCCGGTATGTTCTTTCTGACCACGGCCTCAAACCATACACAAACTGCTTTACATAATCTGATGCACAACACAATATCTGATAAACTGCTCACAGCATCTGATACACGATATTTGCACGCTGTACTGATTTACTGCTCATAGCATACATACACTGTACTCATACACTGCATTCTGCACTGATTCACTGCTCACGGCATTCACATACACTGTACTCATACATTGCATTCTGCACTGATTCACTGCTCACGGCATTCACATACACTGTACTCATACACTGCATTCTGCACTGATAAACTGCTCTCAGTATTCTCAGTATTCTGATGTATTCGCCTTTCATGCTTTTTCAGCCTCCCTTCCAGATTCCTCCGGTGGGCGGCGCTCCAGCTGGACCTCCCATTTCTACCCGGGATGGCAGAGCATATCCTCGTACCAGAGGGGGGCGCACTCATGTCGGGAGTAGCTCGCGGGCTCCAGTTCTAGATGACGAGTCTGAGGCAGAGACAGAGGCGGAGGAGACCGGTGATGGCTCGGACTCGAGCTCAGACGGTGATGCCCCTAGTGGTGCCCCTGTTGATGACGCTCCTGGACCCTCATCCAGGAAGAGGACCAGGACAGATTGATGGCCCCAGAGCCATTTTTGACATTTGATACAGATTCTACTGTTTTTCTTTTTTTTCTTTTTTGTAGTTAGGGTACTTTGTACTGCGGCAGGCAGATTTTTGTTCCCAAAACTTATGTACTTGAAAAGATTATGAAATGAAACAAACTTTTGTCCGAAAAAGAGTGTGATATCTGCGCATTTCATACCTTGCACTGTATTGCATCATATCACACCCCAAATGTAAATGATATTGATCTGTTGTCTGAAAATTGAGCACTTGCACTATGATAATCGGATAACCAACCAACTAACAGCAAACAACTCATACAAAGCACTACCCAAACTGCATAATACAGCCCATACTCTACTGGGGATTGATCTGCATATAGCCCATAACACAGCACTTGGTTCATTCTGCACACAGCAAACCCTGAACAAATAACCCAATCTGACAAGACGGATCACAAAACTGACACGGTTGCAGTTGAAACACACTCGGATGTCCCAAATTTTCCCTTTCTTTCTCCTGCTTCGCACGAATGTAGAGAATGGCACAGCATTCAGAGCACAAACGATTTTTGAAATAAAGAAGGGTTTTCAACCAGGGTATCGAGCCTACCACAGAACACAGCGAGACAGACTCAGACAAAGAAACGAAAGGTACGCGACCCAAACACAACGAAACACACTCGGAAAAGACTCAAGGCCGGAATCGAGATCGGCAAATCAAAAGACACGACACACGGACATGTTTACACAAGGAGAGACCTCGAATCTCGAGGAGCCAATTCCTCCGGGTATTATTTCCCACCCTTTCTGATTTGTGATACTCACATCACTCGGCCTTCAAGCTCGGTTTTTCTCTCAAAACCTTCTTGCTCACTTCTCTCTCTGCTTACACCTCTCTATTCTTTATTCTCTCATTTTTCATCCCTCCCCAGGTTGATTAACGGATGAATAGGAAGTTGCAGGTTCACACCCAGCACTGTTAGCTCACGGCTATTTTTCACAGTGGATAGAGTGCCTTTTTGGCAAGTATGTTGGCGGGGGAAAGACAGAAGACCTGACTCAATTGTGCCCCTAGTTCGTCACTTTGACCATTTTTTGTTTTCTAAAACAGCTTTGATCAAGAATGAGAGTCAGATTAACATACTTGTTCGATTTTTGATTTGAACATCATAAAAGTCAGGCTGTGAGCACTGAAAATTCTCCTTTTGGGTCCAAACATGGTCCAATTTTGAAAAATGAAATAGTTTTCGAGAAAATAAGTCAACCTTAGTGAAAATTTTCAAAAACTATTTTCGCAAACAGTCAACGCTCAACGAGCGAGGAACTTACCCTCGAGATATGCAACCTTGGATCGGAGGCAATGGAAAATTGCCCCTGGCTTAAAGGGGGATAAGGCAACGGAAAGTTGCCCCTAGTTTGGACGGTAACTCAGGGCAACTTATGGCACTGTATGGCAACGGAAAGTTGCCCCTTGTTTGGATGATGCCGCGGCACGCCGTAAGCCAGTCCTCGTTGATGACGATCGGACCCTCGGACGCGGAGGAGACGAAGACGGTTTGAATCAATATATGGACACAGTCACCTGGAAGGTGTTGGTGGTCGGACTTCAAGAGGAAGTTGGTCACGTAGTTCCAGGTTACCGCAAACGAGACACCGGATTCGGAGAAGGCACAAGTGATCAAAACTATGACATGGATTGAGACGCTATGGAAGCGTTGGGGGCTGGACTTCAGGATGAAGTTGCCTACGTATCCCAAACATGTGTAGACACCCCATTTTTGACCGTCCTCAAGACCTGGACGTCACCGCTTGAACACTCGGTGATTATCCATGTTCGTGTTCGTTTGGAGTTCCCGGAGTTCTCGGCTGCGCGCGCCTTGCCTCAGGACCTCCGAACTCGACCGTTTTGTGTTCGGTTTTGCACCAAACACTTGTGTTTTGCCTTGGAAGGGCAGGGAATGCTTTGTGAGGCATCCCTACACACCACCGGCAGTGGCTAGAGGCCACCGGCTGGTTATTGTTGCCACCGGCACTATATTGTGCCGGTCGGCACTATTTTGTGCCGGTCGGCAATAAATTTTGGCAAATGACCATTTTGCCCTGCCGACTACTGTACAGCTGCTTTATCAGATATTTTCTTACAGCTGTATCACCTTTTGCTCCCCTCCATACACGTGTATGGAGGGATGAGCCTTTGGTTTGCTTAGCTTGTAAGCTTTGCTTGCCTATAAGAGAGAGGCTTCTTCTCTTGGCTCAAGGTTAGAATTTTGGAGGGCAAAACCAGAGCTTATACACATATATCTCTGTTATATATCCATATATACATATATCTCCACCTCTCTCCTCTTGTGTGTGATTTTGGACCAAAAAGTGTGGTGTTACCTTACTTTTGCACCATTACACACACTACTACACCTTAGCTCGAGATTGGGAGGCTTGGAGGGTTGTTTTGTGTGATCTTGGACTGGTTTTGATCACTAAAAGAGGGCTGGACCTTTTGTTCTTCAAAGGATCTTCAAGGGTAAGAACATCACTTTAGATTCCCCATTTTTGCAACAACATTCTACCCTTCTTTCTTTGTGTTTTTGGATTTGTGTTTAACATAAAAAAGACTTGTTTTTCCTTGCTTAAGAACATTCATCAAGGTTGTTTTGTGGTTTGGGTAGAGTCTCATCCTCTTAGGCCTTGCTTTGGCCATTTTGGAGCCTTTTCTTGGGACCTTATTTACTTGGTGTGTTTGGTCTTCTCACCACTGAAAACTAGTGGGTTTTCAGTGGTGAGGAAGATGGTTTCAAGTCTCATATAGGGGAGAGACACCCCTCTCCCCCCTTGTCCCTTGTTTGCCTTTGTTTTTGACCTAAAGAGTAGCATGTGTGCATGGTTGGTTTTAGCTTCATTTCAGAGTTTTTTTGAGTGTTTTGGAGCATGTTGAACCTCTGTTTTTGGTCGGTTTTATGGTCCCTAACATGCCTCTTATGTTTGCTTTGAAATGCTCTCTTATGCCTAGAAGCATGCCATGTATCTAGGCCATGTTCTTTGCATGATTTAGCTTGGTTCCATGAAGATATTAGCATCATACTACCATGTATAAGGGCTGTGAGCCACTGATTTTGCCATGTATAGTGTGCTTGACATGGTTGCTTTGCATTTTAGGCTTGTAAGCCTTGTGTGTTTTGGCCCCTAGCATGTTCAACATTGATCATCCTCATGATTTGGCATCATTTGTGACCTTATTTCAGTCCATAAATCATGTGTGTATGTTTACATATGTGACCATTTTCATGCTCCAAGGGTGTGTCCCTTTTTTTTATGCCTAGGAATAGGCTTCATGCATGCTTGTTTGTTTAGTGCTTTTTGGGGTTGTCATCAAGGGGATTTGGGTGTCATTTTGCATGATAAAAGTCTATTTTCGGTTGTTAGATACATGTCATGAATGGCCTTGATAATGGTGGTAAGTTACTCTCTTTAGTGCCTTAGGTTTGGGCTCATTACTTCGCATGATTTGTATAGCATTTTGGTCATCATTTTGGGCATGTTTTGCCACTGTTTTGGGGTGGTTTGAGGGCTGCCCCATTGAAGTTAAGGCCACCATTGTATGTTCATTATATGCTTGATGCATGCTCGGTTCATCGAATGTTGTAGTAGGTTGGTCCCATTACTTGATTGGCCCTTGTTTGCATGCCACTTATACCTTGCATGCTCTAGCATTTTGCATGCCTATTGTGATAGTTGCATGACACTTGATATGCCTTGCCTCTTAGTCCCATTGTTGCATCATTTGAGCCATGTTGCATACATGCATTCCATAGCTTGGCTTGGGGATTGTCAAGCCAAGCATAGGGTTGAGAGGAGTTCACACTTCGAGTGGTGCAACTCGTCTCAATTCTTGGTCACCAAGACCTTTGACTAGCTCATGATAAGGCCTTGGATTTCATTTGTTTATTTGCATGCATTACCATTAAAATGCAACCTTGGTTCCTTAGGCCATCATGCATCAAGATGCATAATTGATGGCCCAAGAACCAAGAGTCATGCCTCCTTGAGTCCCCAAGCATGATAGGAGGCATTGGCCATGCTTACATATGCTCAAAATCCATGCCATGCATTGCTGGTTTGCTGCTGCTGTCAAACTGTCCCCTGCAGGAACTTTCTGCCGACCGGCAGAACAATGTGCCGACCGGCACACTTTTTGTGCCGATAAACCCTACAAGAAGCCGGTGGCCAATTTAAGCAGCCGGTGGTCACTTCCTCCGGCCGGTGGGATACTGCAGTTCATGTAGAAGGTATTCTGAGACTTTGGTAATTTTTGGAGAGGCAGGGCAGTAGAAACAGAAGCAGCAGTGGCATGGTGCGGGTTTTCCGGGCAAGTTGGATCGAGCATGCATCATTCGCGCATCCTGAGGCCCCATTTCTTTTATTTATTTGATTTAATTTTAATAATTAGAATTTTGTAATAATTTATTCATTTATTCTTTTGGACTGTATTATTATTCGGTCCCTCCGAGTGAGGGCAAATTTGTAATAAGTGTGGGTGAGTGGGTGTATGTCTTCCAACCCCCATTTCTTTCTTCCCTTTTATTTACCTGCTTATGATGGTAGATTAGGGCATACTTATTTTAGCATACCTTAGGCAATGCATGAGTGCATCCATGCATTTGTTGACATGCATCGGGCTCGGTACATCATGCAAACTGCATTGCAATTTTCGATTCCAAATTGAATATGTGCTATTTATCGCATTTCACATGCCATGCTTAGGATAGCCGAGCCTGTCTAATTGCATCTGTATGTGATACATTAGGCACTTAACATGAACTAGGTCATGCATGTTTTGCTAACTAGTTTCTTGTTTTGGCACGGAGTACGATGTAAGTTTTCTCGCTTTAGCATATCGCATGTGTGTAAATGCTGCCATGACAGTATGCTTACCATGCGGCTAAATGCTTACATGAGATAAACCGTTTGAATGCCTGTGGGTGGAGGTTGGGTTGCTTGAGTTGGAAAACTCATTGAAATCTGTATTTTAGCCTACTTGCGAGTAGCAAAACCCGAAACGCTTTCAAAACAAACAGATATGCAATGATTATTTCCGAATTAGGCAACCTAGTCTATACTTGTTTGCTGTGCGCATAAACGTAGTAAATCTAGGCTAATAACCGGTATAAGAGCATGTAATGTTTTCAAAATCGGATATCACGGTTAGTAGAGGCCGGTCTTCGAACCGGGCGAAAGGGGGTGCTCATAGCTGACCTTCCCCGATCGTACCCAAGCTCCAGAGCCAAGACATTTGGTGATGACGGACACGTGGCCTTCGGTACCGAGTCAGGGTTTCCTAAATTCCCCCATTAAAAAATATTTAGGTGGCGACTCTGTAATCTGGCAAAGCAGTCCATGTTTGGCACTACTTTTCAAAAAATCTGTTTTTTTTCAAAGCGATTTGCCGGATTTGGACTCTTTGGTTCAGATTACGAACCGTGACACAAAGGGAGTCCGAACTGTAGAGTGAAGCCCAAGGGCGCGTCTACAGACGCTATGGAAGCGTTGGGGGCTGGACTTCAGGATGAAGTTGCCTACGTATCCCAAACATGGGAATCAAGCCTTACGTAGTTCCGGTTAAGGTACACTCGGGTATTTTAACCTTCACTGTTTAGGCTCTAACTTTTGCCAAGATGCCCAATGCGGGTTTTCGACCTTGCGAGCTATGTTTTTCTTTTTCTTTTTCTTTTCTTTTGTTATTCTTTGTTCTTTTCTTTTCTTTCTTTTGATATTTTTTGTTCTTTTTCTCCTTTTTTGCTTCTTTTTTATTTCTTTTTTATTTCCTTTTTTTCTTTGTTCTAACTTTTGCCTGGGCCGCCCTTCCGGGTTTTCGGTCCAGCGAGCCTCTCAAAGGGTAAAAGTGTAGCAAGCCCATGCCAAATGGTTTTGAGATTGAAGCCTTTCTGTGTCCAGGAGAATGACTGCTGTGTTGATTTGCAGAAAAGTCCATCACGGTTGCTTTACGAGCCTTGTCGGGTGGGATCTGATCTCCTTGATCTGACTTTGATGCCTCTTGCTCGAGGGCTGCCTCAAAATGGGCCACACAGGCGTTTCATGGCACTGTTGAACGTTTTGAACGGATTCCAGTTTGCAACAGATAAATTGAATCTTGAGGCTGAGAGCGATCCTGGGCTACACAATCTCAAGAGTGATTCCACACAAGTCTTCACAAGACCGCACAAAACATTTCGTTTTTGAAAGTTTTTAAGAAAGCGACAAATCATTCGCGCTGAAGATAGTGTGGAACCAGTCTGGATCGAACCAAGATCCTTCTCAGTACTCACGCCGACAAGCATGATTTTATTCATGAAAAGCTTAGCACACCTCTCTTTCCCTCAAAATGATCAAAATTTTGCAAAACCCGAGGAATTCATTCCTCTTCGTTTTTCTCACCGCAGTGTTCGAAAAGGGTTTTACGAAAAGCTTAGGTCATTATAACGATTTTCCGGGCACGAGAGAGTAGGTGGTATATACTGTTGTTCCATTCACATCCTCTGGCACGGCTGACTCAAATAGCAACAAGTACGGAACGTGATAGCCACGGCTGTTTCATTCAAGTTTGTTGGTATAGCTGGCTCCTTGGCAGCAACAGACTCCAAAGCGAAAACAAAAGGATAATTACAAAACGGCGTTCGAGGCAACAACCCCGGAATCACCTGGTATACTATACAAGAGGGACTGACTCATTACAACAAGACAGACCCTGTAAGCAAAAAGACTGACTCAATACAGAAGACAGACTCAAGACAAAACAAAAGACTGACTCGACACCCAAGTCAGAATTTACAAAATTAGTGACCGTAGATGCTCAAAAATGCGTGCCAGACGCCACATCAAAAATATGCCAATTGTCGCCCGCAAGTGGTTCACTTCCTGATTACATGCTTGCATTATCGGTATCCTCAAAATCCAAGAACCTGTAGTGACTGACTTGGCCGAGGTAGGCGGGAGGATAACCTCGTTGTCAATCAAATCCTGCACCTCATGACGGAGGCGGAAGCAATTGTCGGTAGGGTGGCCTGTCTGCTGGTGGTACGCACAGTACTGAGCAGGGTCATGAGTAGCAGGGAGATTCTTCGGAAGGGGTCGGGACTCAAGAGGTGTAAGATGCCCCTTTTTGGCCAAAATCAAAAGTGCCCTAGACAAAGGCATGTAGAGAGGATGGAAGACTCGGCGCCCTCGAGGCAGGTACTTTGGAGCCTAAGCACTCTTGCTAGATGCACTAGCGAACGGATCGGCGGGGGTGGCCTTGGATTTCTGATCCTTTCCGGATGCAAGGTTAGGAGGGGGAAGAACTGTTTTGGCATGACGGGGCCTGTCCCGGTTTTCTGATTGACTGGAACTGCCCTCAGGTGGAGTGGGAAAAGCATCCTCCACAGTTTTTGTCACAACTGCAGATATCTGTTGCTTGTTCATCCCTGCGGCTTTCAAAGCCTCGACTGCCCACAGTAGTTGTTCGATAGGGTCGGCATCTGCCTTCATTTTACCTTTGTCTCGGGCCTCAGCCTGATCTAGGATTTGAGTTGGTGTTGACATGTCATTGTTATAACTGGAGGCCATCTCTGATTGACTAAGTTCAATAACAATTCGGCTCAACAGCGGGGGCTCCTGGGGTACGAAGCTCCCGACGTACGGTGTGGTTGGCGGTGAAGCTGACATTCCATAGGCGAGATCCGCCACGGATCTTTGAAGATCACCTATCATTCCCATTAGTTCAAATGTAGTAGGCTCGCGAGCCTGATATAGCTGAGGGGCCCAAACTGGGTGCGCAGCCGGCGATCTGGGTGGATGCGGCATATCAACAGTAGTCTCACTGTGTAGGGTGATTCCTTGATCCAACGCGGCCGTCATGACCACGATCTCTTCTGAATTTTGCGTCATGCTAAGTCCTGCCTCAGCAAGGAGAAGACACTAGCTGTTCTGGATCAATTCTCTGAATCTCTGAACTGAAACGGAAAAACAAGCAGTATTTCAGCCCCAAACAGATCAAACACGGGTGTAGCCGAACAACTGCACTCTACTACTGATCACTGTTCCCCAAAATCACTGTTCAGAACTGAACTGATACCCTCAGACATAACTGATTCTCAACAACACTGATACTAGTGCCCTCGGGCCTGATGCTCAAACTTTGCAAACTGATATGTGCGTTCCCTGCAGAGATACATTCTAAAAGCACATAGCAGGTAAAAGAGAGCCAAAACACCCCTACGTTGGGGTAGGGTTTCCCTGTCCTATTTTGTCAAGAGCTAGGGTTTCACTATGCACACAGCGGCTTCAAACAACCTATATCGGGTAAGCAACCTGTCCTAGTTTGGAATGGTCACTATGGATCCGAATATGCACTAGGTCGAATGGTCAAAAGGGTGCCCCGGTAAGACCGGGGTTTGTGTTCCCATACTGGCAGAGCCCGCAACCGGTCAGCCTTATGGTCATGCCTTGACAAGACAAGCCTCCAGCAAACCGCTCAGGAATAGCAGATGGCCAATACGGTGTCCTAGCCGCACCAATGCACATGCAATGCAAAGAGACACATAAATGAAATCAAAACAGGATATCACGAGTTCTAGTCAAGCTCTCTAAAATCCCCAGCAGAGTCGCCAGAAATTGTAGACGTCCCAGAACGCCCCGGGAGGGTTAAGTCCCGTTCCGTTCATATTGGGTTCACTACAGTTCGGACTCAAATTGTCACGGTTCTTAATCTGAACCAAAGAGTCCAACTCTGGCAAGTCGTTTTGAGAAAAAACAGATTTTGAAAAGAAGTGCCAAACATGGACTGCTTTGCCAGATACAGAGTCGCCACCTAAATATTTTTAAAATGGGAAATTTAGGAAACCCTGACTCGGTGCCGAAGGCCACGTGTCCGTCATCACCAAATGTATTGGCTCGGGAGCTTGGGTACGATCGGGGAAGGTCAGCTATGAGCACCCCTTTTGCCCGTCCGAAGACCGGCCTCTACTAATCGTGATATTCGATCTTGAAAACGTTATGTGTTCTTATTCCGGTTATTAGCCTAGAATTACTATGTTATGCGCACAGCAAACAAGTATAGACTAGATTTTCCTAATTTGGAAATAAGCATTGCATATCTGTTCGTTTTGAAAAGGGGTTTGGAATTTGCTACTCGCAAGTAGGCTAAAACACGGATTTCAACGAGTTTTTCCAACTCAAGCAATCCAACCTCCACCCACAGGCATTCAAACAGTTTATATCACATAAGCAGCTAGCCTCATGGTAATTATGCCGTTATGTTAACATTCACACGCATGCGATATGCTAAAGCATAAATACTTACATCGCACTCCGTGCCAAAACAAGACTAGTTAGCAAACATGCATGTCCTAGTTCATGTTAAGTGACTAATGCATCGCATACAGAATGTAATTTAGGATAGGCTTGGCTAACCCTAAAATGGTATGTGAGATGCTACAACTCGATACACGTATTCAATTTGAAAATTGAAAATACAATGCGGTTTGTATGATGTACCGAGCCCGGTGCATGTAAAACATGTATGAATGCACGCATGCATTGCATAAGGTATGCTAAAATAAACGTGCCCTAATCTACCATCGTAAGCAGGTAAATAAAAGGGAAGAAAGAGGTGGGGATGGAAGACATACACACCACTCACGCACACTTATTACAGATTTGCTCTCACACGGAGAGACCAAAAGAATATACAGATTAATTAACTACGCAAGCTAATTAAATATTACAAATTGCCTAATTAATTAACAAATTAACTACGCTAAGAAAAACAGTAAACCGCCTCGGGGCGAGGGCTCAATGCATGCGCGCTCGGATTCCGCTCGGAATTGCACTGCCATGCCTAGCCTGCCTCTGTTTTCCCTGCTTTGCTCTTCTGAAAATTGCCAAAGTCCCAAGTATGCCCCTCTGGATACTGGGAATCATCACCGGCCAAGTAGAATGATCACCGGCAGTGAATTTGTGGTCACCGGCACAAAATGAATCCATCGGCTGTCTATTGACTGCGGGTCGGCACTAAATACTGCCGGCCGGCAATAAGTTCCTGCAGAACCTGCAACTCATAGCAGCAGAGGGCAAAACTTGCATGGCAATACAATTCAAGCCATTTATGCACCAACCAAGCCCCTTATCACGTTTGAGACTCAAAGGGACATGGTCCTTGGTTCTCGGACCATCAATCGTGCATT
>JAPPVO010006587.1:0-30194 GCA_030407325.1 Camellia japonica | reverse complement strand
TCTATATATAGAGCCTCTCCTCTTCCATGGTAGGGGGTTGAACAAAAAAACCAGAGCTTATACATACATATATCTGTCATATACTGTCTCTCTCTCTATATCTCCCTCTCTCTCATCATTTGTGTGTGTTTGGAAGCCTAAAAAGTGTGTTTTGACCTTGGTTTTGCACTAAGACACACACCATTACACCATACTTTGACCTTGAGAGGCTTTGAGGGTTTGTTCTTGAGTTTTTTGACTGGTTTTGATCAGAGGAAGGTGGCTGATCTTAGGGATGGCAATGGGGGTTAATGGGATGGATATTAATTCCCCATCCCCATTCCCCTATAATAAATTTTCCCCATTCCCCATTCCCCATGGGTACCACTCTCTCCATTTCTTAATGGGTTTGGATTTTCCCCAATCCACTTTAATCCCCATTTTTATTTTATTTTTATTTTTTATATTTAATGTTAACAACCACCTTTTTTTCTTTTTTTTTTTTAATGTTCACAACAAAAGCTAAATATACCTTCAATCTTTTTTCTTTCTTTTTTAATATATTTAATGTTTACATTTTTTTTTTTTAATGTTCACAACAAAAGCTAAATATACTTTCAATCTTTTTTCTTTCTTTTTTAACATATTTAATGTTAACAATTTTTTTTATTTTTTTATTTATTTATTTTTTTTGGTTTTAGCTAAATATACCTTCAATCTTTTTTCTTTCTTTTTTAATATATTTAATGTTAACATTTTTTTTTTTTTAATGTTCACAACAAAAGCTAAATGTACTTTCAATCTTTTTTCTTTCTTTTTTAATATATTTAATGTTAACAACTTTTTTTTTTTTTTTTTTTTAAGGTTTTAGCTAAATATACCTTCAATCTTTTTTCTTTCTTTTTTAATATATTTAATGTTCAACTTTTTTTTTTTTTTTTTTAATGTTCAAAACAAAAGCTAAATATACCTTCAATCTTTTTTCTTTCTTTTTAATATATTTAATGTTAACAAATTTTTTTTTTTTTTTAAATGTTCACAACAAAAGCTAAATATACTTTCAATCTTTTTTCTTTCTTTTTTAATATATTTAATGTTAACAACTTCTTTTTTTTTTTTTTTTTTTTTTTTTTTTAAGGTTTTAGCTAAATATACCTTCAATCTTTTTTCTTTCTTTTTAATATATTTAATGTTAACAACTTTTTTTTTTTTTTAAGGTTTTAGCTAAATATACCTTCAATCTTTTTTCTTTCTTTTTTAATATATTTAATGTTATTTTTTTTTTATTTTTTTTTAAGGTTCACAACAAAAGCTAAATATACATTCAATCTTATTTTATTTTATTTGGTTCAACAACAAAATCAAATACACATTAATTAATTAATCAAAAAGTTTGTTTTATAATAATCAAATATATAATTTTGAGATAATCAAATAAGTTTTAGTAATTGAAAAAAAATGTGAAAGAACTTGGAAGATTAAAAAAAAAATTACAACCATCTCTCTCTCTCTCTCACCCTCACTCTCTCCCCTACATGTTATAAGAACCTGTTTACAATGTTATAAGAGCTTGTTTGAAAAAATAAAATGTGAAAGAACCTGTTTGAAAAAGTGTTATAAGACCCATATTAAATTGTATCAGGACATAAACAAGGAATTGTTTGTTGATCTCTTAGCCACGGACATTTTAGACATTAAACCATCTTTCTCTTAGCAAATTTGAACCATTCATTTTAATTTATCCAAAATCTAATTATACCTTTTAACAAATCTGAACCACTCATTTTAAGATATCTATACCTTACCACACCCAATCCATCCTCCATCTTCTTCCTTTAGTCCCCTACGAATTTTGTTGTTTGTTACTTTTAAAAAACAAAAAATGTTTTTTCAATTAAATTTTTACTAATTTCACAACACCATCACCACTATTCTCACCTTCACTATCACACTGCCATCACCATAGCCACTACCATCATCACTGCCGCCATCACCCCACCACTATGTCACAATCTCTACTTTCACCTTCGTTCCATCACCACCACCACCAAATATAAAAAAATATATTTTTAATTTTTTTTATAAAAAATATTTTTCATTAAAAAATATTTTCTATCTAAATAAATGAAGCATAACATTGGGAAACTAGTTGATTTCAGTTAAATCTGTTCATAACTAAGAAAATTCTTTTATTTTAAAAAAAATTATTTAGTAAGACTTTGTATCCCCTTTTTGTTTTTTCCAACAAATAAATCTTTGTACCCATCTTTTCTAACCAATCACGACTCATGCTTGTTTCAATTCTCTACAATTTTCTTATTTTCAAATACATTCATATATATATGTTGTATAAATTGTGTGATAACATAAAACAAATAGATTCATACTCGTTAATTGAAATTTCAGAACAAGCAAACTATTCTGAAAATTACAATACATAACAAAATAAAATAACATAGAAAAGTAAATCGAAGCCTACACTAGACAATGTCCTTAATTTTTTTAAATAAATTTAAAAAATTCTAGATATGCGTAAAATTTGACAAGAATAATGTGACAATATTAATTAAAGTGTATTTGATTTTATTGTTGAGCCAAATAAAATAAAATAAGATTGAATATATATTTAGCTTTGGTTGTGAATCTTAAAAAAAAAAAATGGTTGTAAACCTTAAAAAATAAAAAATAAAAATAAAAAAACAAAAGAAAAAAGATTGAATGTATATTTAACTTTGGTTGTGAATCTTAAAAATTAAAAAAAAATGGTTGTGAACCTTAAAAAATAAAAAAATAATAATAAAATAAAAAGATTGGAGGTATATTTAGCTTTGGTTGTGGATCTTAAAAAAAAAAAAAAAAAAAGGTTGGTTGTGAACCTGAAAAAATAAATAAATAAATAAAAAAAAAGATTGAATGTATATTTAGTTTTGGTTGTGAATCTTAAAAAAAAAAAAAAAAGTTAGTTGTGAACCTGAAAAAAAAAATAAATAAATAAAAGAAAAAAGATTGAATGTATATTTAGTTTTGGTTGTGAATCTTAAAAAAAAAAAAAAAAGGTTAGTTGTGAACCTGAATAAATAAATAAATAAATAAAAGAAAAAAGATTAAATGTATATTTAGTTTTGGTTGTGAATCTTAAAAAAAAAAAAAAAAATTAGTTGTGAACCTGAAAAAATAAATAAATAAATAAAAGAAAAAAGATTGAATGTATATTTAGTTTTGGTTGTGAATCTTAAAAAAAAAAAAAAAAGGGTTAGCTATGAACCTGAATAAATAAATAAATAAATAAATAAAAAAAAAGATTAAATGTATATTTAGTTTTGGTTGTAAATCTTAAAAAAAAAAAACAAAAACAAAAGTTGGTTGTGAACCTGAAAAAATAAATAAATAAATAAAAGAAAAAAGATTGAATGTGTATTTAGTTTTGGTTGTGAATCTTAAAAAAAAAAAAAAAAAAAAAAAAAAGAAAAAAAGTTAGCTGTGAACCTGAAAAAATAAATAAATAAATAAAAGAAAAAAGATTAAATGTATATTCCCCTATAGTTTGGAAAATTTACCCATAAGTCCTAGTTTCTGAAAAGTTCAACCATTTAGTCCTAAAAGTTTTCTTATGCTCCATTTAGTCCCATTTGCACATCAATCTAATGTTCGAAACATTAATCTAATGTTTGAAATCTAATGTTCGAAACATTAATCTGATGTTTGAAACATTGTAATGGGACCTTTCAGTCTATAAGAAAACTTTTAGGACTAAACAGTGTATGAGTTATTAATTTGGGATTTATTGGTGCATCCCCCATTTAGTTTTGGTTGTGAATCTTAAAAAAAAAAAAAAAAAAAAAAAAAAAAAAATGGTTGTGAATCTGAAAAAATAAATAAATAAATAAATAAATAAATAAATAAAGATTGAATGTATATTTAGTTTTGGTTGTGAATCTTAAAAAAAAAAGAAAAAAAAAAGTTAGCTGTGAACCTGAAAAAATAAATAAAAGAAAAAAGATTAAATGTATATTTAGTTTTGGTTGTGAATCTAAAAAAAAAAAAAAACAAAAAAAAAACAAAAGTTGGTTGTGAACCTGAAAAAATAAATAAATAAATAAATAAAAGAAAAAAAATTGAATGTATATTTAGTTTTGGTTGTGAATCTTAAAAAAAAAAAGAAAAAAAAAGAAGATATGGGGAAATTAGTGGGTACCCATCCCCAACCCATCCCCTGTGGATATTTAAAGAATATCACTTACCCTACCCAATGGATAGGAAAAAAAGAGAAAAACCCATGTATTTAGGTTGGGTCTCCATAGATACCCACTGGGTAGGTTATCCATTGCCATCCCTAGCTGATCTTGCTGTTCTTCATGGGTTCTTCAAGGGTAACATTCTTACTTTAGATTCCCCAATCTTGCACTAGATTTTTTCCTATCTTGCTTGTTGTTTTAGACTTTGTGTATAACTAAAAAAAGTCTTGTATTTGCATGCTGAAGATACTTCATTAAGGTTGTTTTGTGGTTTGGGGTCGACCTTCCCCTCTTAGGCCTTGTTTGGCCCTTTTGGTGCTCTCTTTGTTAAGCTTTGATTACTCTTGTGTATTGGCCTTCTCACCACTGAAATCCAGTGGATTTTCAGTGGTGAAGAAGGGGTCTTGAGGTCTTGCATAGGGGAGGGACACCCCTCTCCCTTAATCTCTCATTTTTGCATGTTCTTGGCTCATAAGGGTAGCATGCATGATTAGGTGTTTTTGGTCCCATTTCAGAGGGTTTTGTATGTTGTTAGGTCATAATATGCCTCTGTTTTTGGTCGAATTAGTGGTCCCTTTCATGCTTAATACACTTGCTTTGTATTCCCTCATTTTGCCTAGAAGTGCATCATGCCATTAGACCACCATGCTCTCATGTTTTGACCTTGCTTTGTGAAGTTCTTGGTCATATTTTGCCATGCTTGAGGTCTGTTGGTTACTGATTTGGTCATGTTTGACATATTTAATATGGTTACTATGCATTTTGGCTTGTGAGCCCTAAGTAAGTGAGTCATTAACATGCCTTAGTTGGTCTATTTCAATGATTTGGAATCATTTGCCATGCCATTTCAGTCCATGTTTTTATGCTTTCATACTTGGAATTGTTCTCCTTTTATTACTTTGAAGATGTGTCCTTTTGTGCCTTGAAATGAGCATTGTACATGCTTAAGTGTTTAAACCTTTGGGGCTGCCATATCAGTGGGTTTTGGGACTTATTTTGGTGCCTTAAAACTCTGTTTTGGTTGTATAGTTCATGCCATGTTTGCTTGGGGGTAGTGGTAGTAGAATGCCCCTTTGTTATGCCTTAATCTTGGGCCTATTGGTGTGCATGCTTACATGAGTGTTTATCCATCATTTTAGGCATCTTTTGTCACTATTTTGGGGTGGGCTGAGGTCTGTCCCTTTGCATTGCATGATCATATTGCATTGCTTTGATTTCATGCTTGCCTAGTATCACAATTGCATGCTTGCATATTATTAGCTAATTGCATTTCATGTCATAGTTTGCATGATGAGTTACATGGCATTACATCTTGTATGTTTGGCATATTGCATTGATCATGTTGCATCTTTGAGCCAAGTTTGTATACATGCATTGCATTGTTTGGATTGGGGTGTCAAGCCAAACTTGAGGGGTGAGGAGTGTTCGTACTTTAAATGACGAAACACGTCTCAACCCTCGGTCGCTAATCCCCTTGACCCCAACATGATAGGGTGTTGGCATTCATCTCTTTTGGTTGCATGCATTTACATTGATTTGCGAAACTTGGCCTCTTAGGCCATCATGCCTAATTGATGGCCCGAGGGCCGAGGGTCATGCTTCCTTGAGTCCATTGCATGATATGGAGTGTGTCCATGCTTACATTTGCTTGAAATTCCATGCCATACACTGCTTGCCCTCTGTTGCTGTCAAAAACCAGTTTCTGCAGGAAGTTTTGGCCGGCCGGCCATCTCCAGTGCCGACCGGCCATCCATCAATGGCCGATAACTTCATCAGTGGCCGGTGGCCATTTCCCATGGCCGGTGGCCATTCTTACTAGTTGGTGGTGTTCCACAGTGTGCAGAGAACCTATCCCAAGACTTGTGCAGTCTTCAGAGGAGCTAGGCAGTGTAAACAGAGGCAGCAATGCTATGGCAGCGAGTTTCCGGGCAGTACGAGTCAAGCATGCATCATCCAAATATTTTGAAGGTGGGGCTGTGGCCATTTTAATTCTGCATTTAATTTGTTAATTAAATAAGGGTTCTGTAATAATTAATTAAGTAGTTAATTATTTATTCGGTTATGTAATATTTATTCGGACCCTCCGAGTGAGGGCAATTGTGTAATAAGTGTGGGTGAGTGTGTGCATGTCTTCCAATCCCACGTCTTTCTTCCCTTTTATTTACCCGCTTATGATGGTAGACTAGGGCATATTTAAATTAGCATACCTTATGCTATGCATGCGTGCATCCATACATTTGTGTTACATGCACCGGGCTCGGTACATCATGCTAACTGCATTTGTATTTCAATTCCAAGTTGAGTACTTGTTAATTACAGCATTTCACATGCCATCTGTAGGATAGCCGGGCCTATTGTAGTTGCATCTTGCATGTGTTGCATCAGCCATCTTAACATGAACTAGGATCATGCATATGATTGCTAACTAGTTTCTGTTTTGGCTTGGAATACTAGGTGAGCTTTTTATGCTTTAGCATACCGCATGTGTGTGAGTATTGCCATAATATCATGATTACCATGAGGCTAGCTGCTTCTGTGATATAACTGCTTGAATGCCTGTGGATGGACGTTGAATTACCTAAATTGGAATAATGCATCAAAGCTGTGAGTTTTAAGCCCACTAGATAGTGGCAAAACCATCTTTTCTAAAAGCCCACTCGAGGGTGGCAAAACCTATATTTTAGCCTACTTGCGAGTAGCAAACCATTTTCAAAACAAACATGAAATGTTTTGTTCCAATTTAGGCGATTTGGTCTATACTTGTTTGTTGTGCGCATAACATAGTAATTCTAGGCTAATAACCGGAATAAGAACGCGTAATGTTTTCAAAATAAGATATCACGGTTAGTAGAGGCCGATCTTCGGATCGGGCGAGAGGGGGTGTTCATAGCTGACCTTCCCCAATCGTACCCAAGTTCCCGAGCCGAGGCAACTTTGGTGATGATGGACACGTGGCCTTTGGCACCGAGTCAGGGTTTCCTAAATTCCTCCATAAAAAAATATTTAGGTGGCGACTCTGTATCTGGCAAAGTAGTCCATGTTTGGCACTTTTTTACAAAAATCTGTTTTCCAAAACGATTTGCCGGATTTGGACTCTTTGGTTCAGATTAAGAACCGTGACAATTCGAGTCCGAACTGTAGCACAGAGGCCCCCTCGTGGGGCGCGTCTACAGGTGTTCCCCTCATCCTTTGGAGAAATCTCATCAGATTGGTTTCACAAGTTGCCGAAAGGAACTGTGAAAAGTTGGGAAGGCTTGGCCAAGATGTTTGTGGCCAGATTATTACAAACAAATTACAGCCGTTGAGGGTAGACTCCCTGATGGCTTTGAAAATTGGCGAGGATGAAAGCCTCAGGGCTTATGCCAAAAGGTATTATGAGGTGTTCAACTGAATACCAGGATGCAACCAGTAATTAGTGGTCGTATCTTTTTAAGAATGGCCTAGAGGATGACTGCATGCTTCGGAAGTCACTGGTAAAGACTTTGCCAAAAAACATGGAGGAGCTCATGGCAAGGATCAATAAATATGCCAGAGCAGAAGAGGATACATAAGGAACAAACGAAGCAGGAGAAGAGAAACGGCTCACCGAAGCGAGACCGAGGTAATACTAGATATAACAGGCAAGAAATAGGACTAAGGGCTGCACAGGCAGTCACCGCTGTGTTCCGGATCCCCGTTTATAAAGTTCTAGAAAGGATCAGGAACCAGCCGTATTACAGAGTGCCGGAGAGGATCCTTGGCGAATTTATGGGGAGAAGTCTGGGGAAGCACTATGCCTACCACAATAAAGATGGACACCTGACGCAAGGTTGTAGAGCACTAAAGGCGCATTTGGAAGATCTGGTAAGACAAGGTCACTTAAAGGACCTAGTAGATGAGTCTCGAACAAGGGAAGAGCAAGCAAGGCTGCCCCAAGCACCGGTAGTACCACCTCCACCTGCACCACAACCGCAAGCAGACGAACCTCGAGTGATCAACGTGATTCACTCGAGGGTCAATGAGAAAGAGGTACGTGGGGAGACTTAGAGGGTGAAGCACTTACAACATGTGTATCAGTTCCAACGAAAGAGGCCTAGGACTGACGAGTATCAGGGACCAATGGTGTCCTTTATTAAAGCCGACCTAGACATGGTGCAGCATCTACACAACAATGCTCTGGTAGTATCCCTCAAGATTAGAGAATGCCAAGTAAGGCGCATTTTGATTGACCAAGGCAGCTCTTGTGACATCATATATGTCGGATGTTACAAGGAGCTCACCCTTCATTGAGATGATTTGGAGCAGTCCAACAGTCCAATGGTTAGGTTCAATGGAACGCCGACATGGCCCCTGGGAGAAATAAATTTGGAGGTGCGGGCAGGCACCAAGAAGGTAAACACAAAGTTCACAGTAATTGACACCTCTTCCCCTTACAATATTATCTTGAGAAGGTCATGGTTGCACGCAGTAAGGGTTGTTCTCTCAACACTACACCAGCTATTGCGGTTCCCAACGGAGCATGGAATTGGAGAAGTCAGAGGGGATCAGGTGCAGGCAAAGAATTGCTTCATAGCAGCAATGAAATCCACCTGCAACATGCTAAAAGAAGAAACAGTAGAGATTGAGGACGAGGATATGGAGGTCCTGGATGACGTCGGCAAAGAGTCGGTCGACAAAAGCGAGGAAGCCGTAAATAAGATCCTGGTCCAACAAGGGGATGAAGAGCGTTTATTCCTTCTCGGCTCAGGCTTGGCTGAGGAGGAGGAGAAGGAGTTAGAGTCATTCTTGCGAGCAAACATAGAGGTGTTTGCCTGGACGCCATACGAGATGCTTGGCATTGATCCCGAGGTCACTTGCCATAGATTAAATGTAGACAGGTCGGCTAAACCTGTCATTCAGTGAGCAAGGAGGATGTAGACATCCCATTTTGACTAGCCCTAAGACTTGGGCGCTTTCTATTGATTACCCAATGATGACAATTAGAATGTGTTCCCCAATAGTCCTCAACAAGAAAAATGAAATTTGAGTTTTAATCTCAACCTTTACACATTTTTGGCCAAACTATTTTAGACCTTAAAACCCTCTTTTCAAAATATTTTTTCAAATATTTCTACGATGTTCCGAGGCTCCCATTTCAATTAAAATATTGCACTTTTCAGTAAATCGAGTAAGGACAAAGTAGAAATAAATGGAAATGAGGTGAACTCTTTAAAAAAAATCTTCTTTATAGGTTTGGATAGGTTTGGATTTGAAAGAAACAGGTGGGGATGGAAGAAAACTAGTTTAGAGAAAAGACGAGCATCAAATTGTTAAGAAGAAAATGAACAGCCTTCACTAAATTAGGCATATCTTTTTGTACACTTGGAATTTAAATATGAGTTTACCACCATTGGAAAGTAGACTTCTGGGGCTTCAATTTAGACCCAAGAATCACCTAAACCCAAGTCCAGATAAGGGAGATATACCCGTTTGACGTTGGGCTTAATAGCAAATTTTTTTGACTTAGCCCTAAACAGCAGTAACCCCATTTTTCTTGGTTTTGATTCGGTTGGGACACCCCATTTACCTATTTTCTGATCCATTCAAGTGCACCCCTCATTATACCTAATCATCCCCCAATGTCAAAAAGAGGTTTTGTTTGCATCCATAAAAGAGTATCCCATGCAACCACCTTAAAAATTTGCCCTTCTATCACATTCTTGTCTCCCACTTTGTCTTCCACCTTCTTTTTGACCTTTACTCTCCCTCATTACCTATATAGAATGATCATATTGTAAGAAAAAGAGAGGACCACGAAATTGAAGAGAAAAGAGGGAGAAAAGGGTGAAAAAAGAGAGAAAATTTGAGTTTTTGAGCCAAAAATACTCTTATCTTCCATATACACCCCATACCGCCCATACAAACTGAAATTCCATCTTTCCTACACCCAAAACTCCTTCAAAAATTTTGAAGTAGCTAAATTTCAGTAGTGATTGATCAAAGGAAAGAGTGAGCGTTGTTGAAAGTGAGAAAAAATAAGAGAGTTAGCCACTTTTCCACCATACATACCCAGAGTTTCATTCTAGTTTCAAATTGAGGATTGAGAACACACTTCCTAAACTTGAGGGTGATCAAGAGGAAGTTTGGGAATCAGGAAGTTCAATCTTTTTTTGGAAGGTGAATTTCTAGTCTTTCATTTTTTTATATTTTCTATCTCATATTTATTTTCTTGCTTCTTATTTCATAATGTTTTGTTATAATCCAAGTGGTTTGTTTAATCATATTTATTTTCTTACTTTATATTTCACAGTGTGTTGTTGTAATCTAAGTGGTTTGTTTAACTCATAATTATTATTTATTTATTTATTTATTTATTTTTATTCACTTGCTTTAATTTATATTAGTTTTGTTGTAATCTTGCATGTTCTACCTCATATTTGCTTTCTTGTTTTAAGTGCAAGTTGTAATCTTCCATGTTCTATCTTATATTTGCTTTCTTGTTTTAATTTTATAGTAATTGTGTTATGATATTGCATTTCTTAGCTTATATTTTTCTTGTATTAGTCTCATATTAGTTTTGTTGTAATCTTACATGTTCTACCTCATATTTGCTTCTTTTTTTTTTTATTTTAGGTTCATGTTAGTTTTGTTGTAATCTTGCATGTTCTATCTTATATTTGTTTTATTGTTTTAGTTTTATAGTAATTATGTTATAATCTTGCATTTCCTAGCATATATTTTTTTTGTATTAGTCTCATATTAGTTTTGTTGTAATCTTACATGATTTACCTTATATTTGTTTTCTTGTTTTAGATTCATGTTAGTTTTGTTGTAAGTTTGCACTTTTTTTCATTTTATATTTGTTTTCTTGTTTTTAATCTAACCGATAGTGGTTAGTTAAGCCACCTACATATTTCTTGTTTATTCCTTTTCTTGGTTTCACAATAAGACAGGTTTCGCTAGGCCTAGTTGGCCGGCCGGCCTATTTGGCCAGCCAATTAGCTTCTTTTGGACAAGACGACGTTGTCTTCCGATGTTAACCAACTTCCGGTGATTTCCAAGGCACATAAAACCTTTATTTTATTTTATTTTATTTTATTTTATTTTGAGTGTATTGTGAGATTTTTATTTTGTTGTAATATTTTCCTCACCCCTCTCTAAGATGGTTTGTAATAATTTATTCAAAGTGTTGTAATAATTCCCCGCCCCACTTCTTTCTATCTCGTTCTTTTACTTGCTTTTCTTATTTGTGAATATGCATCATGTTTATTTTATTTTATTCTATTTTATTTTTTGTCGTTATATCCATTTTTTGCATCTATGTTCCATGCATTTTGATTCGGCTAAGTTTGCATTTGTGGATTTAATCAATTCCTATGTGATTATGTGCACTACCTCATGTTCTTGAAATGATTCACATGTCATATCTTAGAAGCCGAATCTTTAGTTGCTTCTCATAAGTGAATTGCATTAGGATTTTGTATATAAGATCATGCATATTTTACTAACTTTGTTTTGTAGCTGTTTGAGGGACATCAGTAAATATATAAATTTTTGTGCTTTAGTATCCCGTTTGTATGCGTTTTTCTTATTATGTTTAAGCATCTTACCATGTGGCTATTTGCTTACTTAGTGGATGGAGGTTGTGTCACTTAATTTGGAATAGTGTTGATTTTTATGTTTGTAAACTCAATTTATTTGGGTTGTACATCTCCAAAACTCTTTCAAAACTACATGAAATCAAATTATTTCAAAATAAATGACATAGTCTATACTTGTATGCTTCACATAATAATTTTTAGGATTTATTAAATAATCGAAATGTGAACATATAAAATAAATAAAATTCATATCATGTTTTAGTAAAGGCTGATCTTTTGATCGGATGAGTTGGGGTGCTCAATTAATGACCTTCCCTTCTCATACCTAAAGTTCCGAACTAAGACAACTTTGGTTATGACGAACAGTGGCCTTGGCACGAGTCACGGGTTTCCTAATTTCCTAATAATATTAGGTGGTGACTTTGAGATCTGATGACGCAGTCCATTTCTGGCAAAAAGTTTTGCAATAAAATGGATTTTCTAAAAGTTACCAAATCTGGATTCTCATCTATGTTTTACATTGCACTAATGAGAGTAGATCAAAGAGACCGAGGGTCCGAATTGTTTAACGCGTACGGGTATCTCCCGGGCATGTTACAAAGGCCGACATTGGTTTATATGGAGGTAGTAGAGGAGGAAGTGGACAAATTGTTGGAGGCCAAAGCCATTTGGGAGGTAAACTACCCAACTTGGTTATCAAACATAGTCGTTGTGAAAAAGAAGAATGGAAAGTGGAGGGTCTGCGTGGACTCCACCAGCCTGAATAAGGCTTGTCCCAAAGACAGTTTCCCACTTCCCAAGATCGATCAATTAGTGGATACCACTTTAGGGCATGGAAGGATGAGCTTCCTTGATGTTTACAGGGGGTACCATTAGATAGCAATGTATCCCCCTGACGAGAAAAGACTGCATTTATCACCCCAAAAGGGCTGTATTGCTACAGAGTGATGCCTTTCGGGTTGAAAAATGCAGGAGCAACCTACCAGAGGTTGGTAACCAAGATGTTCAGACATCTGATTGGCAAAATAGTGGAAGTGTACATTGATGACATGGTCGTGAAGACCAAAGAACCTGAGAATCACCTGGCCGACTTAAAAGCAGTTTTTGATATCCTTAGAACATATCGGCTCCGACTTAATGCTTTCAAATACGCATTTGGAGTTGGGTCTGGTAAGTTCCTAGGATACTTGGTTACCAGAAAGGGTATTGAGGCAAACCCAAATCAAATCAAGGCTATCCTGGACTTGAAAAGCCCGACATTAGCAAAACAAGTGCAAATGTTGACTGGAAGGACCGCAGCCTTGAACAGATTTATAAGTAGAAGTTTAGATAAGTGTAAACCATTTTTCAGTTTGTTGAAAAATACCACAGATTTCTTGTGGATAGAGGAATGCGAAGTCACCTTGGCCGAGTTAAAAAAGTACCTGACAATAGCTCCAGTTCTGTCAAATCCAGTACCTGAAGATGAGCTATTCTTATACTTGGCCATTTCAGAGCACGCAGTGAGTGCAATGATAATCAGAGAAGAGAAAAGAGAACAAAGAGCAATGTACTATGTAAGTAAAACCTTAACAAGTGTAGAAACTAGGTATTTACCCCTGGGAAAGTTAACATTAGCCTTGGTGATGGCTTCAAAAAATTTGAATCATTACTTCCAAGCCTACATGATTATGGTGTTGACTGAGCATCTCTTGAAATCCTTGTTGCAGCAGGGAGATCTGACAGACAGGGTAGCCAGATGGGCAGTGGTGCTGGGCCAGTATGACTTATAGTTTAGACCCAAAATGGCAATCAAAGGCCAGGTTCTGGCCAACTTTGTAGCCGAGTTCACACCTGGTGCCATCCCATGCC
Organism: Camellia japonica; assembly: GCA_030407325.1. Classification (NCBI taxonomy): domain Eukaryota; kingdom Viridiplantae; phylum Streptophyta; class Magnoliopsida; order Ericales; family Theaceae; genus Camellia; species Camellia japonica. The sequence goes on along the minus strand of JAPPVO010006587.1, from coordinate 16,570 downwards.
GGGCTCCGGTGAGCTGCGAATTAGGGTGTCTAGGGGGACAACAGGAGACCCAACTGGGAATGAAAAGCCCCACAGCAGAGCAGAACAAAGAAGAAAAACCCAAGCCATGCGATATCTACATCGGTGACTCCTTCCATTTGTTTGTTGATGGGAGTTCAAACCGTCAAGGAGTGGGGGCAGGAATAGTGTTGGTATCACCAGATGGGCGAATGCTGGAAAAGTCTATCTGTTTGGGGTTCAAAGCCTCAAACAATGAAGTAGAATATAAGGCACTAATCGCAGGGTTAAAGTTAGCAGCAGCAATGGAAGCCGATGAGGTGGTAGTCTTCTATGACTCCCAACTTATTGTGAACCAAGCAATAGGCAAGTATGCAGCCCGAGATGAAAGAATGATAGCCTATGTCAAAGAAGTTGTTAGACTGTTAGCCTTGTTTCAGGATTGCCGACTACAACATATTAGCCGAGATGACAACAGCCACGTCGATGCCTTGGTTAACCTGGCTAGTGCAATGAAGTCAGGGGAGGCAAGGACAATAATGGTTGATTATTTGTTAGGCCCAAGTGTGGAACCATTAATCACAGAGTATGAAGCAATGTGTGTGGAAATAGGTCCAATTTGGATGGATGCAATAGTGATGTTTCTTAGGGACGACAAGCTACCAGATGATCACAAAGAGGCGCATAAAATTAGACTGAAGTCGGCAAGGTCTAGCCTAACAGCAGAAGGACATTCTACAAAAGGTCTTTTATTGGTCCCCTTTTGAGGTGTGTGCATCGCTCCCAAGTTGAAGACTTCTTGTATGAAATACATGAAAGGGTATGTGGCAGCCATGCTCGGGGCAGATCACTTGCTCATAGGGTCATTAATCAGGGGTATTAGTGGCCCTACATGCTGAAGGATGCTGAAGCCTATGTCAGAAAGTGCGAGAAGTGTCAGAGGTTTGCACCTTTAATACATCAACCACCAGCAGACTTGAACCCAGTGTCCAGCCTTTGGCCATTTGCCTAGTGGGGCATGGATCTTGTTGGACAACTGCCCAAAGTAACTGGGCAAAGGAAGTTTATGCTAGTAGGAACTGATTACTTCACAAAGTGGGTAGAAGTTGAACCCCTTGCGAAGATTCGAGATATTGATATGAAGAACTTCATATGGAAGAACATCATCACCAGGTTTGGGATTCTAAGAGTTGCCCAATGTACTCTGGGGAGTCTCTATTTGCCATGGCTTATGGCACTAAAGCAGTTATCCCACTAGAAGTCGACAATCCAAGGATCAGAACCCAGGGAGTGAAAAATGGTACTAATGAGGCATTTCTAGCCCGAGATCTAGACCTACTGAAGGACAAAAGAGAGAGAGAGAGCAGCAATTCAGCTAGGGGCATACTAGCAACAACTTGCTAGGGCTTACAACAAGAAGGTCAACCCAAGAGAGTTCAAAGTTTAGGACCTTGTGCTGAGAAAAGTAGTCGGCAACAAGAAGGATCCTAGGGAGGACAAGTTAGGCCCAAATTGGGAGGGGCCTTATAGAATCATCTCGGTCACCGGCAATGGAGCATATCGGTTTGAGGATAGTGATGGCAAAGAGTTACCAAGACCCTGGAACACTAGCAACTTGAAGTTTTTCTATCATTAATTTTTTTGTTTTTTCGAAGTTTATGTCATTAGCCGAAGTAATAATAAAATTTTAGTTTGATTTTTATGAATTTGAAATTTGTGTGATAGGACTAACCAGTCCTACGGCTATGTTTCTGAGTGAAACATGATGAATAACTTAGACTTATTATATGGCAGAGTTGAATTATACTTGCATATAATAGAGTTGAACTAAGTTGGCAATGTTTTCGAATGAAACATGACGAATAACTTAGACTTATCATATGATAGAGTTGAATTATACTTGCATATAATAGAGTTGAATTATACTTGCATATAATAGAGTTGAACTAAGTGGGCGATGTTTTCGAATGGAACATGGCGAATAACTTAGACTCATTATATGGTAGAGTTGAATTATACTTGCATATAATGGAGTTGAACTAATTGAACTAAGTTGATTAACAGAGAAACTAAGGTTGAAACACCTCGAGGAGCCTTTGTTTGAATCTAACTTCGGCGAAAGACCATAGTCACATGCTTAATGTGAACTTAAGTGGAACTTAGGCTCACATTAGGGGGCAGGGAGCTGGAGTGATGAACAAACTTAAGAGTTTGACACTTGTTGAAATTTCGAAGAAATTTACAAGTTGGAGTTAGCCGAGGTAATTATGAATAAAGTATCCGAGATATATGTTACTCGAGGTGACCAACCAGGTTGTCAAAACTCGGAAAGGGCGAAGTCTTGATAAAAGATAACATATGAAGGTAAAAAAGCAATACTGAATAACACTTGTAAAAATATTTTGATATTTTTTAAAGTGTTAGCCAAGGTATGCTAGTGGTTGGCCGAGGAAAACATTCAACGTTTATATCCGAGGTATTATAACCCGAAGTGATTATACAGTTAAGGAATACTTTGGAGAAATGCAAAAATATTCTAAGTATAAAGGCGTACTAGGCATGGAAGGAAAGCAGTAAGCATACAAGAAAAGCATCCAAACACTTAAAAAGAAAATCATGCATTTAAGGGAGAAACTTGTTCGGATACAAAAACAAGGCACATCAACCAGACTGAAACTTAACATTGTTCAAAACAGAAAGGTTGCAACAACTACAAAGGAAAAAAGACAAAGTACAGAAAGAGAAAAGATTCTAGGTGGACCGATTTGCCTTGGCGATTGGCTGTGTATCGACCTCGGCAGTCCTCTCCACCTCGATCTTGGCATCAAACTCGAGTAGAGTTTAGTCGAGGCTCTTCTCGGCTGTATCGACCTTGGCATCTGACATAGCCTTCTTAGGAGAGGCACTCTTGAGGACCTTGTCCTCCTCATCCTGAGTCAAGTCAAGGACTTGCTCATTCAGAGTGGGGGACTTGGCCCCAACAGCGGCCTCTTTCTCGTCCACAGCATCATCTCGTCATCATCCTCGTCAGCTTCATCATTAAATTCCTTTGGAGCTGGGGGGAAGGGCACTTCTAGCTGGTCAATATTATGAAGTAGGGAGTCCATTGGGATAGACATCTTGTTAAGTGCCGCCATCTAGCCAAGGTAATAACCTCAGTTGCAAGCCAGGTTGACTTGCTCTTTGTATTGATCTCAGATGGCGGCTTGCCCTTCCTCAAAAGCCTTTTCATCGGCCGCCTTGACCTCGACATCTTTTGAGCCAAGGGCCTCTTGGAGCTTAGCCTCTAGCTCAGCTGCTCTGGCTTTGGTAGCCTCAAGATCGGCTTTGGAGGCTGTGGTTTCAGCTTCTGCCATTTTGGCTTTTTCCTCGAGTTATCCTGAGCGACTTTGGAAGCCTTGGCTTGATCCAATAGAGATTGATTGTTGGCTTCGGCATGATTGAGCGAGGAGAGGAGTTTGACAACTTCCTTAGTCTTCCTTGCCAACTCCTTCCTTGTCATCTCATGCTTGACCGCGTACGAATGCGCATGCTTGTGGACGCGCCCCGAGGGCCTTATGCTTTTCCACAGTTCGGACTCAAATTGTCACGGTTCTGAATCTAATCCCGCAAAGTGCAATGCGAGACCGATAAATCACCAAAGTGTCCAAATCCGGCAAATCGTTTTGGAAAACTGATTTTTAAGAAAGAAGTGCCAAACATGGACTGCTTTGCTAGATACAGAGTCGCCACCTAAATATTTTATTTTTAGGAAAATTTAAGAAACCCTGACTCGTGCCTAAGGCCACGTGTCCGTCATCACCAAAGTTGTCTCGGCTCGGGAACTTGGGTACGATTGGGGAAGGTCATCTATGAGCACCCCCGCTCACCCGATCCGAAGATCGGCCTGTACTAAGCATGATATCGAGTTTTTGAAAACACATGCGTTCTTATTTCGATTATTAGCTAGAATTACTACGTGATGCGCACAACACACAAGTATAGACTAGATCGCCTAATTTGGAACAAAGCATCGCATATCCGTTTGTTTGGAAATGGTTTGAAGTTTGCTACTCGCAAGTAGGCTAAAATACGGATTTCGATGAATTATTCCAATTCAAGCAATCCAACCTTCACCCACAGGCATTCAGGCAGTTATATCACATAAGCAATTAGCCTCATGGCAAGCATGCTTTCATGTTAACATTCACACACATGCAAGATGCTAAAACATAAACACTCACAATGTACTCCTAGCCAAAACAAAGAACTAGTTAGTAATCAATGCATGATCCTAATTCATGTTAAGATGGCTAATGCAACACATGCGAAATGCAACTAGAATAGGCTCGGCTAATCTAAGAATGGCATGTGAAATACGACAACTCGATACACGTATTCAAGTTGGAATTGAAATACTATGCGATTAGTATGATGCGCCGAGCCCGGTGCATGCAATACAGATGAATGATGCAAACATGCATAGCATAAGGATGCTAATTGAAACATGCCCTAGAACTAACCATTGTAAGCGGTTAAGTAAAAAGGGAGAAATAAGTGGAGGTTGGAAGACATGCATCACACACACGCACGCTTATTACACAATTGCGCCCTCTCGACGGAGGGACCGAAAGAACCATACAAATTACATAATTAACTAACTAACAAGCTAATTAATTATTACACAACACTTAACTAATTAAACAAATTAATTAAGCTACTAAAGCAGTAAAACAACCTCGAGAAGAGGGATGCATGCGTGTTCGGACGGCTTCGCTCGGAAATCCATCGCCATGTCACATGTTGCCTCTATTTACACTGCTCTGCACCTCTAAAAACTGTGCAAGTCTCAGGGATGTTTCTGAATCACCTTCTGAGCACTGTGGGATGTCACTGGCTGAAATTCAAGGTCAGCGGCCAATAGGAACTGGTCATCGACCATTTTGGGGACCTCGGCCAACAATACATAGCCGGCCGGCACTGGAGATGGTCGACCGGCCATATCTTCTTGCAGAATCCTGTTTTGCTGCAGCAGGGGACAGACAGAGCATGGCAATGCATTTTCAAGGCAATGTTTGCACCACCACCCTCCTTATCATGTTTGAGAGTCAAAGGAGTATGGTTCTCGACCCTTGGGCCATCAATCACACATTTCAATGCATGATGGCCAAAGGAGCCAAGTGTGCAAATTAATGTACAATGAATGCACATAAACACGTAAGGGGGCCCTAACCTCCATCATGGTTGATCAAGAGGCAAGGGATGCATGTTTAATGCTATGCAACCTAGGCATGTAAGCAAGCTAATGCAATATGAGCATGCGAACAAGCAATGTGCAATAGGCATACAACTTAAACAAATAAGCATGCAAGGCATGTAACAACAATGCCAATGACGAACATGCAAGAACATGTGAGGCAAACATGTCACAACATGTTAAGCAACAAAAAAAGAGAATGCATGCCAAATGCATTACAACTTAAGCATGCAACAACATGTCATGGACTAAGTACACAACAAGGCACAATTGAACTAGCATGCTACAACATGCAATTTACCAAATATGCAACAAGTATGTGACAACATACAAGTCAAGCATGCAACAACATGCGGGGATGGACTTAAACCAAAATGGACAGCTCTCAAATAGGTCCAAATCAGCGGCCAATATGCTAAGGGATGAGGGACAAAAGCACATACAAGCATGCATGGTGATGGTCCATTACTTTAAGCATAGTAGAGCAACTTTTAGGAACACTTAAAGGGCGACAAACATGGATATTAGGCAAACATGTTAAGCCCTGAAATCATGCAAGGGATGATGCCAAATCAACCAAACCATGCAATTAAGGCATGCAATAAAGCCTAAAACTTAAGGCTAGCCAAGGGACTCAAACCATGGCTACATGAAGCAAGCCCCAAAGGGCCAAGGGCACTCAAAGCAGTCCTAAGGCAGATCAAAGTGAGTCTAAAATATGCAAGGAATGAGGCCAAAACATGCTAGAACACAATGCCAGAGGCATGCAAGGCTACAAAAGAGGTGTTACACAACACCTATCAAAACCAAACATGGCATGACTTAAGCAACCAAAATCAGAGTTATGGCATGTTAGAACAAGACCAAAAACACATTGAAATGGCATCCATGGAGCATAAGACACCAACTCTTCAAGACATTAAATGGGTGATAAGTGCAAGCATATGAGCATGGAATATGGACTGAAATGACATTACAAGTGATGCCAAACCACTGAAATGATCCAAGTAAAACATGCTAATGACTTAAGCACCCAAAGCTAACAAGCTAGATTGTATGGTAGCTATACAAAACAATGTAAGCATGACCAAAACAATGAAATAGAGCTCAAGCATGTTAAAACAAGGCTAGAAGCTTCATGAAGTTAAGCCAAAATCATGCTAAAAAGGCATGTTACAATGGTGCATGTTAAGGCAAATCATAGAATTACATAAGGCTGTTCAAAAATCCGTTCAAACCGGTAATCCGGACCGAACCAGACCGAATCATACGGTTTGGTTCGGTTCTATTAAGAATTGGTTCGGTTTCAGATTAAAAAATATGAGAACCGTAAAAATGGTTCGATTAATGGATTTTATGAAAAATCGCGGTTCGAACCGAACCGAATTTTAAAAGATATATATATATATATATATAATATCAAGTTTTATTTTTATTAATTGGTTTTTTATATTTTAATGATATTAGGATGTATATATATGTAATATAAGTAATACCTTAATATTATTAGTTTTTATCATGAGTTAAATGTAATTAGTTTGAGTAATTATTTTGCTAATATTAATAATTTATTCTTGTAAATAGAAATTTTTGGAATCGTAAACCAAACCGAAACCGAACCGTTTTTTTCGGTTTGTGTAACAAGCCCGCGGGGGACCTCGCTACAGCTCGGACTCGATTCGTGTCACGGTTCTTAATCTTGAACCAAAGAGTCCAAATCCGGCAAATCGTTTTGGAAAACAGATTTTTGAAAGAAGTGCCAAACATGGACTGCTTTGCCAGATACAGAGTCGCCACCTAAATATTTTATTTTTGGAAAATTTAGGAAACCCTGACTCGGTGCTGAAGGCCACGTGTCCGTCATCACCAAAGTTGCCTCGGCTCGGGAACTTGGGTACGATTGGGGAAGGTCACTTCGTGAGCACCCCCGCTCGCCCGGTCAAAGACCGGCCTCTACTAACCATGATATCTTATTTTGAAAACATTGTGAGTTCTTATTCCGGTTATTAGCCTAGGTTACTATGTGATGCTCGCAGCAAACAAGTATAGACTGAGTCGCCTGAATTGGAACAAAACACTTCATATTTGTTTGTTTGCAAATGGTTTGATGGTGCTACCCGCAGGTAGGCTAAGACGTGGATTTGCCACCCTCAGGTGGGCTTAGAAAACATGATTTTGCCACTATCTAGTGGGCTTAAAACAAACAGTCAATGATTTGTTCCACTTCAAACAACTCAACCTCCACCCACAGGCATTCAAGGCAGTTATATCACATAAGCATATAGCCTCATGGTAAGCATGCTATTCATGGCAACACTCACACGCATGCAAGGATGCTAAAGCATAAAACTCACCGAGTACTCCAAGCCAAAACAAAAGCTCATTAGAAATCATGCATGATCCTAATTATACAGGAATGCCTAATGCAACACATGCAATAATGCAACTATAGCAGGCTCGGCTATTCTGAACATGGCATATGAAATGCAACAGCTATCAAGTACTCAATTTGGAATTGAAATACAAATGCAGTTTGTATGATGCGCCGAGCCCGGTGCATGCAAAACAGATGAATGATGCAAACATGCTGTCATACTGTATACTAATTGAAACATGCCCCAATCTAACCATCATAAGCGGGTAAATAAAAGGGAAGAAAGACGTGGGGTTGGAAGACATACATCACACTCACCCACACTTATTACAATTATGCCCTCGCGCAGAGGGTCCGAATAAATAATACAGTCCGAAATGAAAGAATATTACAGTCCGAAATTACAGATCCCTAATAATATACAAATTCCTAATTAATTAACAAATTAACTAAGAAAAACTGTAAACTGGCATGCAAGCCAGGGGCTGCCTCACTTCTACTGAATGATGTATGCTGGGGTGCCTTTTTGGAAATCCACTGGGATGCCCCGATTAGCCTCTGTTTGCAATGTTCCTCGAAATGCGTGTCCGACTCTGAAAAGTTGCTGATTCTTGATATGCCGCAACAGAGAGCAGGAAAGGGGCATAGCAATGTATTTCACAAATATATGCATGCCTCGATCCTCGTGCCACCAATTACGCATATCGATGCATGATGGCCGAGGAGTTGGATTGCACAACTCAATATAGGATGAATGCAGATGAATGCTACAAAAACCTAACTCCATCATGGGTAATCCGGAGCGTCGGTGACTTGGGAATTGAGACCCGTTCCGTCACTCGGAATACGGAACGTGCCTCGTTTCCTGTGCTCGGGCTAACTCCTATCCCGAACACGATGCAATATGCATGATATGCATGAATGCAACTAAAGTACAATCCTAGCATGCACAATGCTATGAAAATAAGATGCCTCAAAATGCGTGCACACGGGCACGCAAACCGAGGCGATGATCCTAAGGCATGAAATGGCATACGCAATACCAATTGGACTTACACTAACACGAGTGGACCTCAGCCACACTCACATAAGAGGCCGACGGATGAAAATGAAGTGCCTCGAAATGCGTGCACACGGGCGCGCAAACCGAGGCGATGGCCCTAAGGCATGAAATGGCATGGAAATGATATGCAATGAGACTGAAATGAGATGTCTCAACATGCGTGCCCACGGGCACGCAAATCGAGAAAATGGCATACGGAATGCAACAGGACTAAAAAGAGATATGCGATGCAATATGGGCTTACACCAACATGAGAGAGCCTCAACCCTACTCACACAGGAGGCCGTCGGATGAAAATGAAGTGCCTCGAAATGCGTGCACACGGGCGCGCAAACCGAGGCAATGACATACGCAATGCGATGAGACTAAAATGGCATACAGAATGCAGAATGGGCTTACACTAACATGAGTGAGCCTCAGCCACAGTCACATAAGAGGCCGTCGGATAAAAAAAAAGAGACGCCTCGAAATGCGTGCACATGGGCGTGCAAACCGAGGCGAGGGCCGTAAGGCATGAAATGACATGGAAATGATATGCAAACATGAAAATGAATTTTGGCACTGAAATGTGGGGGAAAACAGCCCCGAAATGAGGCAAAAGTACACCCGATGCATGAAATGATCCCGAAATGCAACATTAAGCACCCGAAATGGCCTACAGCCATACTAAGCATGCATAATTGGTACATGACATGCAAAACAGTAGTGAGGCAGCCCCAAGACAAGCATTTTTCAGTCACAAAAAGGGCTAAGTAGCAAGCATAGATAGGGCAACAATAAGCATGCAAAAATACGGGCCAAGAGAGGGTATTGAAGCAAGTGGTACATGCGATGCCCAAATGGAAAAGTACCTTCTACAACACTGATGAGGGAATAAAAATATTGAACATTTACAGTAGATGAAATCCCCCAACTCAGTATGAAAACATGCTAAAAATGTCATGCAAAAAAACTAGGATACACAAGCTATAACATGAGGTACCCCAAACATTCATCAAACCAGAAAAGACCCTCAATAAAATATGTCAATAAGATCAAAATATGACTCTTTCCAGTTCTGATGATGGCCGAAAACATAATCTAGATAAGCTTAAAAGAGCATGCAAAAATGGGGGTCCAAGAGAGGTATAAAGACAAGTATAACATGGAGACCCAAACAAGTTGATCCCTTCTACAATGTTGTAGAGGGACATAAAAAAGCCTACTCACAGTTCATGACATGCTCCAAAACAGACTGCATGTAGGTCAAATAAATCATGCAAATTTACGGTAAATTGGAGGAATTATGAAGCAAGTTCATGATAGAGAGGCCAAACAGGGTTATCCCTTCTTAAATGTTGAGGAGGGCTCAAAATAGGCCACTCACAGTTACCTATGCTCGAAAACAGATCACTCATAGGCCAAATATTTCATGCAAAAACAAGGGTAAAACATGGATTCAAAGCAAGTGGCATATGGAGCATGAAAACAAGGTTGAGCCCTTCTTCAATGTTGAAGAGGGCCTCAAAATAAGTACAATATCAGTTCATGAGATGCTCCAATTCAGATCACACATAGGCCAAATATTCAATGCAAAATAATGGCATATAAGAGATATTGAAACAAGTGCAAGATAGATGGCTCAACAGGGTTGAGCCTTGAAAAAACATGAAAAACAGCTCAAAATAGACCTAGTTTCAGTTAAGGTCGGAGCTCAAAACAATAAGCTAATGGGCTTAAGAAATGAGGCAAGAAAATGGTGCAAAAGAGAGGGATTGAGACTTACCCTTGAAGACTACACTTTGCTACCTCTTGGCTTGATGAAAGTTGCTTCTAAGCCTCTGAGGAACCCCTCCTTGCTGCTGGAAATGGAATGGTGAAGGTAGTGCTGATGATGATGAACAAAAGGCACACCAAACTTGAAGATTTGAGAGAGAATGGATAGAGATCGGTGTATGTATGCTTGAAGCAATTTTTTCTAACCCTTGGGACAAGTTCTTGGCTGCCTATATGGACAAAAGGAGGGGTGTAAAGGTGGAGGGAAATGCACCTAAGCTTTCCCCTCCAAAATATCCCCCGGATACAGATCTTTTCTGGGGGAAACAGCTACACAGCTGTAAAGTATGCACTGAGGGAAGCATGGCCGCCAGTTACTTTTTCTGCAGGTGGCCGGCCGGCCACCCCCCATGGCCGGCCGGCCAAGGGTCAAAAAGGTCAACTTGAATTAATGGCCGGCCACCAAGGATTGGTGTCCTCCCAGGTGTGCTGAACAAGACCCTGTGGTTCAAATTTGACAACTCTAAAACAGGAGAGAGAATAGGCCAATTCAAGGAGGGGTTCAAAAGGGTCAAAGAGTGTTACTGGCCGGCCATATGTTTTTAGGGTCCTCGCATGTGTGTACATCACAAATATGTGGTTTTGGATTGAAGAAAATGGCCCTAGGGTGTTCAACATTAGCCCGGAAGTGAGAAAAACGGGCGCCGGGGGGCGCCGGAAAGAGCTAACTGCTTGCTGAGACAATTACTAGCCTCCCACCCTCCAGTGATCTTCCTGATGATAAAACAGAGGTACCTGCCAAAAATGAACGAAAACCGTGCAAAACGAATGCTCGGGACCAAAACACGCAGTTCGGGGTCCGAAAACGGCCGTTAAGCACCGAAAGTGTGTTTTGGCCACGAAGTGGGTATCTAAGACCCCAGTGTCCCTCGTTATGATGAAACAGAGGTACCCACCAAAAACCGGAGGAATCGGAGATGGTTGTGTGGTCCCGAACCGAGGCACACGGCCTGACGGCTCCGAAAACCGGGAACGGGGCTCCGAAATGGGCAAAATGGCCTGCGGCCACGAAATGTAGGCCACGGCCACTGAGAGATGGTCTACTAGACCTCTCCCTCCCCTTAGGAAAGAAAACAGAGAAAATCGAGTCCGGTTCGCAAACCGAGGCAAGGCACAGAAGAGAGTTCGGAAGTCCGGAGGCAGGGCGCGCGGCCGCGACTCTGAGGCTTCTGAACGAGCACGGTATGCAACATCACCAAGCGCTCAATCGGTGACGTCTGAGCCTTAAGGTCGGACAAAAATGGGGTGTCTACAGTTGCCCCTCTTTGACAGAACTCGGAAGTCATAACAATGACGGGAGTGAATGTCAAAGCCCAGAGACGACCCATTTTTGACAAGGCCGAAGACTTAGACAATCATACAAGATAAACAGAGATATGTGCCCGCAGGCGTGCCCGCAGGCAGGGGCAAAATGCAAAGAGACATGCACAGAGCCAAACGATCATGCAAATACAGCAAGCTGTAATGAAGCAAGTATTCGCAAATAGATGCAACAGTTTTAACAAGAATGCAAGCAACAACTACAATTCATGCAGTTAGGAATGCGGAGAATTATCGATTCTCGTCGCGTCTCACACGGAGAAGATACGATACCTGCGCGATTCGTCTGGTCGCACCAGCCTCAAATGAACCGTACATACAATATCGTGCCTGGAAAAAGAGAGAAATTCAACAAGAACAACATGCTAACAACATATATTCAATGTGATTCCTGTGGTTCCGAAAGTTTGACACACGCAGTGTCGGCGGGTGAATGCATCGTAATGCGAGGAAGAAACGTGCGTGACAACGCATGCTCAAGTACAGAGGTATAGTACACCAAGAAGTCATGCATGACAATGCAAAATATTCATGAGAATGCAAGTTATATGCACAACAATGCAAAATGAACACGAATCAGGGTGCCCGTTTGTTGCGAAACAACGAGTAAGAAAACGCGCATTTCGGCGAAGGCAACTCAATCGCGGCCTCGGGTTCACCTCCCGGAGAGGTTACAACACGATCAAAAAGGATACACCTTGATTTTGATGAGTAATGATGAGACACATGTCAGAAATTGCAGCTAAAGTTCCGGCAGACCAATTTCGCGACCGGAAGTGCACTTTTCTTGAACTTTTTCAGGTCCCGGAGACTCCAATCTTCCTCAAAATTTGCAGGGAGCTAGAGGGGGGTGGGGGAGATGGCCGGCCAGGTGGTTGCCCTAGGGGAAGCCACCGGCCATGTTTCAAAAAGCAAATGGCCGGCCAGCCAGAAAAGGTGGCCGGCCGGCCACCTGCCCAAAAGCAGGGGCAGTTTGGTCTTTTGCCTCATTTCTATATATATCCTCACCCATTCAATCCCAAATCACTCCTACAGCCGTGGAAACTTCTTCCCTTGCCTCCCAAACCATTTTTTCTTTCAGATCTGCACTTTATATGCGCTTTTCAGCCTTTTTTGCAAGTTGTTTTCGCGAAATCTTTCAGATTTAAGCACTTTGAGGCGACTAAATTTTGATTTCGGAGCTTCTTTTCTCATTTTCACCACTTGAGGTAAGTTTGTCTCAATATTTGGAAGATTTTCTCGGGAGTTGACTTTTGTTGACTTTTTCATTTCTCGGGAGTTGACTTTTGTTGACTTTTTCCAATTTTGGCTCATTTTTGCTCATTTTTGCATTTCTTGAAATGGCGGGTGATACCCTCATGGCGGAGGTCCTCCAGGTGCCGGAGAGATTTTGATATTATGGCACTCCCTCCGAGAGTCCGTCCTTTTATTCCCGGGAGATATGCCCCACCGGTACACATTCTCCCGCGAGCCGTTTTCCGTCATTTCACTACTTCAACGACCGGGCACCCGGGGATTTACTTCTGCGAGAGCCGGAGCAGCACCTCTCTCACGAGGCACGAGAGCTATTTTACTTTATTTCCTGCATTTTTCGTGCACTTCGCAGCTTTGTCATGCTTGAACACACAGTTGTAGCTTATGACATAGTACTTTGCTTGCATTCTGAACATGTGACTTAAACACTTGAATTTCTGAACACACGGCTCACTGATTGATTATGAACGCACGGTACACATTAGTTAAGCATTGATCCACGGCTCATATACTGATTTGTCGAACACACAGCCCGAATTCGAAGATGAACACACGGCGCACACTGACTACGAGTAGAACACACAGTCCCAAACTCTGATTTTCTGAACACAGTCCAAGTTAATGGTGAACACACAGCCCACACTGATTAAGAGTAGAACACACAGTCCCAAACTCTGATTTTCTGAACACGCAGCCCAGATTGAATTAAGGTGAACACACAGTCCACTGATTTTTGAAATTTGAACACGCAGCCCAAATACCAAATTTACTGAACACGCAGCCCAGATTTAAATTAAAGTGAACACACAGCCCACTGATTATGATTTGAACACGCAGCCGAGATAGAAATAAAGTGAACACGCAGCCCACTGATTAGGATTTTGAACACGCAGCCCAAAACACTGATTTACTGAACACGCAGCCCAGATATAAATAAAGTGAACACGCAGCCCACTGATTAGGATTTTGAACACGTAGCCCAAAACACTGATTTACTAAACACGCAGCCCAGATATAAATAAAGTGAACACGCAGCCCACTGATTAGGATTTTGAACACGCAGCCCAAAACACTGATTTACTGAACACGCAGCCCAGATATAAATAAAGTAAACACGCAGCGCACTGATTAATGATTAATTTCATTTGCACACTGCTACCTCATTTCATTTGCACACAGCTTGTATTTTACTGCGTACTGAACACATGTATTCATTCTGAATGCATGTTGGCTCTCGCGCCGTGCGAGGATATGGTTCCACTGCCGCAAGGGAGTGGTATGCCGAGCTCCCGGAGGCTGTCCGGGATTTGGTCGACGCAGCAGGGTTCGGGGCATTCTGCATAGGATTATCACACTGTCCTGCCAGCAGGACATTATTAGCTGCTCTGGTGGAGAGATGGTGGGACACCACCAATTCTTTCCATTTTTCTGCCACCGGGGATATGACCATGACCCCGCTGGATTTTGCCGTACTCACCGGCCTAGACACAGGCGGTTGGCCCATACCTTATGACGAGGATATGGGTGAGTGGGAGGCCGCATGGATACATCTGTTGGGGGCTCGCCCACCTGTAGACAGAGCTTCCGGGAGAGTCCGGTACACCTGGTTCTCTTCCCGTTTTCGGAGGCCAGAGATGGAGCCTGAGTCTCCTGAGGAGATTGAGCAGTACACCGAGGTTTCCTCATGTTCCTCTTTGGCACCACTTTGTTTGCCGACAGGGGGAACACTGTTGGCTGTATCTACTGAGCGCCTTGGTGGACCTATCACAAGTCAGACGGTATGACTGGGGTGGCGCCGGCCTGGCTACCCTTTATTGTTACATGAGTGCAGCCTCTCGCGGGCGGGGAGACTTGCTCGGCGGCTACTGGAGAGCCTGGGAGGTACGTTTTGTCCTCTTGATTTACATTTCTGCTCCTCATTACTTGTTCATTGCACACACGGCGCACTTTGCACTCTGTATTCTGCCTTTAGCACTTTGTATTCACATTCCGCACTGCTTTTCTCAGCTATGGGTGTACGTGTATTTTCCCACGTTAGCCCCGGAGATGGAGGTGGCAGGACCCCTTATGGCTCTGTTTTCACTGGCATTCGAGGGCCCGCACCGGCCGAGGCCGCGAGAGACTCTCTTCTACCTGCGACAGTATTTTGATACTGTGCGGACGACAGAGGTATTTCAGAACTCTCAGTTCCTTTCATTTTCATCTTTGATCTGCCCTGTATATTCCAGATTTCTGATTGATGTATGCACTGGTTATCTGCAGATTACTTGGCAGCCCTGGGGCGGTCTTAGGCGATGGTCTCCGATATCAGTATCCCGGAGGATCGAGTAATTCCCAGTATATGTTCCTACTTGAAGGACCAGTGGGTAGGGCATGGTTCCTGGGGGAACGCTTTTTTGCGCCAGGTGTGGGGGTACGATTCTCAGGACCCTCTTGCTGTTCCTCCAGCCACTATGCGGACTGCGGACAGACTCTCTACCCAGGAGGTCACTAGTGCTATGCAGGGCACGGATGCCTTGTTACATCTCATGGAGGGGGACTACGCCACCTATCGTCGTATATATCTGATGCCCCCATTGATGGGAGTGCGTGCTCCGACGCTGAGGCCTACTGATGTACCATCTTCGAGTCGTGCCCGTGCTACGGATATCCCCTCCTCTAGCAGGGCTGGTGCATCTAGGGGTAGAGGTAGTTCGATTCCTCCGATCCCTCCGTCTCTTCATCATCATCCTAGGTGGCCAGACATGCCGACCGAGTTGACGAGTTGGCGGTTCGGGACTCCTTACCAGGTCTCGCTAGAGCCTCCTCTTCCTGACCACAGATATGTCAGAGACCCTGATTCACCCCCGGTATGTTTTTCAGCTTTGATTTATCAGTCGGATATTTGGACATTCATTCCTTTACTGATAGTTTTGCATTTGTATCTGCAGCCTCCAGTTGAGTACACGGACGAGCTGCTCGGGATGCTGGCCACATTCGAGGGCATGATCCTACGGAGGGAGGCACAGCTAGCCATCATGGGAGTGCAGGTACTGTCCATCTTTCCCGTATTTAGCATATTTCTGATAACATACTGGTTTTGAACATTCTGCTGTATTGATAGGCTGTGTAGAGCACATCTGACACACACCTCACTCACATATTGTACTTGTATCTGCTTTCATATTTGACTGATGCATTGAACTCTTCTTTTCAGATGCCTCCCGTATATGCTCTATCACAGGCCAGGCCACCCGGGCCTTCTCAGAGGGGTCGAGGTGCTGGGCCATCTGGGCCCTTTCGAGGAGCTGGGCCATCCAGGCCTTCTCAGGGAGCAAGGCCATCTAGGCCTGTCCGAGGAGCTCGGGCAGGGTCGTCTCGCAGACGCGGGCATCCATTATTGAGGAGGAGGAGGAGGAGTCGCAGACCGTGAGTCAGAGACATCCGTTGGGAGGGAGGCTCCGGTCTTGGTTCCGGGAGTGGAGGTGAGGCTGAGGGGGATCTTGAGGATGACAGCTCCGACCCAGACGGT
>JAPPVO010006586.1:0-27223 GCA_030407325.1 Camellia japonica | reverse complement strand
CTACAGCATGGAGAACCAGAGAGCTCTTGGCCCCCGCTCCTATTTTCAATTGCACTTTGTCTGATGAGTGTGGGGATTGGCTCAATGAAGAGGCACATAATGGGCCTAGCCTGGCATCAGAGACTTCGACTAGCTCTGGGAGGGGGCGCAGGGACACCTGACTTGACTGTGCCCTGGGTTTATTGCTTTATTAGAACTTTTAAGTTTTCTTTATGAATGTAATAAAAAGCAACTTCAATTGTATGCAAGAGCAGGAGAACTCTGTATCGAAATCAATGAAATTGAAGATTGTGGTACTGAAAATTTTTCGCTTTGGTCCAAAAATGGTCTTAGTTGTAAAAAGATTAATTTTGAACAAAGTCAACTTTTATTAAAACTTTTCAAAACCATTTTCGATATGGATCAGAACTGGACATGCCTGAAATTTGTCACTGAGATGTACAATCCCGAATCCTAGCAACTGGAAAGTTGCCCCTAGTTTGAATAGCACCGCAGCACTGCACGGCAACGGAAAGTTGCCCCTAGTCTGAAAAGCACTGCACCGGAGATCACGATGAATGCTGATGGACAAAGATGACTGAGATGATCAAATGGACAAAGTTGATCGGGGAAAAATGTTATGGCTGAACTTCAAGATGAAGCTGCCTATGTATCCTAAAGGTGGGAATCAAGCCTTACGTAGTTCGGCTAGGTTTCACTCGAGTATTCTTACTCTCCTTTTACGCTCTAACTTTTGCCAAGGCCGCCCTTTGCGGGTTTTCAACCTTGCGAGCTCAGTTTTTCTATTTTCTAATTTTCTGTGCTCTAACTTTTGCCTAGGTCGCCCTTCCGGTTTTCGGCCTAGCGAGCCTCTCAGGGATAATATTTCTTCAACTTGTCCATGTTGATCGGTTGTGAGAACTCTAGGCCATCCAGGTCCATCAAACTACACCCCACCCCACCCGACCAGATAGCTTTGATGATGTAGGGACCCGTCC
This sequence comes from Camellia japonica, assembly GCA_030407325.1. Classification (NCBI taxonomy): domain Eukaryota; kingdom Viridiplantae; phylum Streptophyta; class Magnoliopsida; order Ericales; family Theaceae; genus Camellia; species Camellia japonica. Next base: position 26,246 of record JAPPVO010006586.1, on the reverse strand, counting down.
AATTGGGTCTGAACTTGCCCCTTGGGTCATGGATAGGAGCTCGGTTGTCTTTGAGCACCAGATCTCCTTCCTTCAAATTCCTAGACTTAACTTTCTTGTTGAAAGCCCGGGCAATTCTGCGCTGATAACCCTGAACATGGTACAGTGCTTTCAGTCTTCTCTCATCGAAGAGCATGAGTTCCTCAACCTGCTCTGCTGCCAATCTGCCTCGGCTATTTGACACTCAGCCAATACTCGTAAAGGAACCTCAATCTCAATAGGTAGAACGGCCTCCATCCCATAAACCAATGAATACGGAGTCGCCCTAGTAGAAGTTCTGATTGAAGTCCGGTAGCCCCACAGAGCGAACGGCAACTTATCTGGCCAGTCCCGATAAGTCTCCACCATCTTCTGTAATATGTGTTTGATGTTCTTGTTGGCGGCCTCAACTGCTCCGTTGGTCTGCGGCCGGTATGTGGACGACTTATGAAAAGCCACATTATATTTCTCTAACAAATCAATCACCTCCTTCTTGAAGTGGGAACCATTATCCGAAATAATCTCGTTCGGGACTCCATAGCGACAGATGATGTTGTTTCTGATGAACTTTGCAACATGCGAAGCCTTCAACACCGCATAAGATTGGGCCTCGACCCACTTTGTAAAGTAATCTATCGCTACCAGGATAAACTCATGCCCATTTGACCCCTTCGGAGTAACAGCCCCAATCACATCGATTCCCAAACTGAAAACGGCCATGGCGAAGTCATGTTGTATAGCTTTGACGGCGGGATATTCATGCGGTTTGCATGGATCTGGCATTTATGGCATCACCGAACAAAGGCAATACAGTCCTCCTCCATGGTGGACCAATAGTAGCCCTGTCTGAGGATTTTCCGTGCCAGCATTACCCCATTCATATGTGCACCACATTCTCCTCCATGGATGGCCTCCATCAGGCACTTTGACTCCTCAGCTTCTACACACAGCTTGTGCATTCCCAGATGACCTCTCTTGTACAGTTTACCCCCGCAGATGATGAACTGAACCAATTCTCCTGATTGCCCTTTTATCTTTGGCATTTGCCCCTGGTGGATACACCTCATTCTCCAAGAAGTTCCAAATGTCGTAATACCAGGGGTTCTCATCCTGAGCCTCATCTATGGCAGAGATCGACTCATATGCTGGCACAAACTTCTGGTCAATGATGATCGGACGCATCCGGACTCCGGACGGGATGTCTATCATGGAAGATAGAGTTGCTAGTGAATCTGCGAACCTGTTGTTCTCTCTTACTAGATGAGTGAAGTTCAGCTTTTCAAACCGAGGAATTAACAAATCCAAGGTCTGGTGGTAAATTTTCATTCTCTTCTTTGACTTCCAATCTCCTTTTGCTTGAGATACAACAAGGTTGAGTCCCCGATAACGTCCAATCGTTTTGCTCCTAGTTCTAGAGCCGTTTCTAAGCCGGCATACATGCTTCGTATTCCGCTTCATTGTTGAGACTTTGAACTAGAGCTTGAATGCTAAAGGGATACGAGAATTGTCGGGCGCTATCAGCAATACTCCTATCCCATACCCATACTGGTTTGATGCTCCGTCAAAGTACATTGTCCAAGTCTCGTCTTCGACATACAAAATGGCTTCATCTGGGAATAGGTACTACTACTACTGCTTCATCCCCTTCAACTGGGTGGTTGGCAAGGACTCCGCTACTCTCTCTCCCTTTCACGGACTTGCGCGTCACATACTTCAAATCAAATTCGGAAAGCAACAGCAGCCAACAAGCTAGCCTACCTGTAAGTGCCGGTTTCTCGAAAAGATATTTGATGGGATCGAGTCGTGAAACCAACATTACAGAGTGAGCTAACAGGTAGTGCCGCAGCTTCCTGGTAGCCCATACCAAGCCTTCTCCAACGGAGTGTAGCGGGTCTCGTAATCCAACATCTTTTTGCTCAGATAGTAGATGGCCCTTTCCACTTTATCTTCTGATTCTTGTGCGAGCATACAGCCCATCGTAGTCTCAGTTACTGAAAGGTACAATATCAACGGTTTCCCCGGCTCTGGTGGTGACAACACGGGTGGGTTCTGTAAGTATTTTTTGATCTGTTCGAAAGCTGCTTGACATCGGCCGTCCCATTGGAACCTCCTTCCTTTCTTTAGGAGACCAAAAAGGGTTCACAAGTTAAGTTAATTTTGCGATAAATCCTCTTATGAATTGCACTTTACCCAGAAAGCCTCGCACCTCTTTTTCAGTCATTGGTGGTGGCATTTCTAAGATGGCCTTGATTTTGGAAGGGTCGACTTTGATGCCCCTTTGCGTAATCAGAAACCCTAGCATTTTTCCCGCTGTAACACCGAATGTACACTTCTGAGGATTCAACCGCAGCCGATATTCTCTGATCCTTTGGAAAAACTTTTGCAAGGCGGTGTAGTGACCCTCTCTTTCTTTGGATTTGACAATCATGTCGTCCACGTACACCTCAACCTCTTTGTGGATCATATCGTGCAATATTGTGGTTGCTGCCCGTTGATAAGTAGCCCCAGCATTCTTCAACCCAAATGGAATTACTCTGTAGCAGTATGTACCCCACGGGGTAGTGAATGCAGTCTTCTCCCGGTCTTCGGGTGCCATTACTATCTGATTATAGCCTGAGAAGCCATCCATAAACGAAAGCAAAGCATGCCCCGCTGTGAAATCTACCAACTCATCAATGTGTGGCAAGGGAAAGTAGACCTTCGGACTGGCTTTGTTAAAATCCCTGAAGTCTGCACATACCCGAATTTTGCCATCCTTCTTCGGTACTGGAACAATGTTGGCCAACCAAGTCGGGTATTCGGATACCAGCAGGAAGCCTGCGTCGATTTGCTTGGTGACCTCTTCCTTGATCTTAATAGCCCAATCAGGGCGTATCCTCCTGAGTTTCTGTTTGACCGGTCGGGCCTCGGGATCGAGAGGGATCCGGTGCTGTACAATCTCAGGATCGATTCCAGGCATGTCTTCGTAGGACCACGCGAAAACATCTTTGAAATCTTTTAATAAAGCGACTAAGCGCTCGCGTTCCTCTGAAGACAACGTGGACCCGATCTGGACCAGCCGCGGGTCCTTCTCAGTACCAACATTCACAGTAATGATTTCATCAACTAAAGTTTAACAAACCTCTCCTGCTCTTGTTCAATTAAACGTTGTAAACCGGAGGAATTTCGTCCTCGTCGTTTTCATCAAAATTTTGAAAGTCCTGATTTAAGCAATAAATCAAAGGCACATAAAAGTACTCGAAACCACATTCATATCATTCTCATTATGTACTTCCAAACCGTCCGATTCTTCTGTTACAACAGAACTCAAAAGAGAAAGAAAAAGACGACCTGGACAGGACTGTAGCATCCGGTTATCACCCCCAAGAATACCGGACTCAGACTCAGTCGAGCTGGAACCTGATTCCGACTCAAAAGATTCGGAGGAATCAGATTCCGGCTCACTACCTGACCCGGTGCTGCTAGATAAAAATCCCTCCTCGTACTGCCAAACAGGGAGGGTGCGATGGATGCATCCAGAATAGTTGATAGTAGGCCCGCAGCCGTTTCATTCCCGATCATGGACACCGAGAGTTATCCCCCAAGCACAGCTGGTCGATCGAAGGATCTGAGAGTAGACATGCCAGTGCTACCCCCATTTCAAGTTCGGTGTCCTCAGACTCCACTTTCCTGTTCTGTTCAACCTCAACTGTTGGGTCTGTCTACTCTTCAGCAACATCATCCCCAGGTAACTGTAGGTCAAAGAAAATTTCGAACCCCGGCACGCGCTTCTTCTCCGCGTTTAGCCACGGCTCTGGAAAACCACAGAATGGAAAATCCTTCCCCTCCCGGACGAAGCGTTCGTTTAGGGTACCCCGGATGGGCCGATGCATCAATTCAAAGGGTTTTCCCATTTGTTTGCTTTGGCTCTCCGACCATCTCCTTTCCTTTCCTTACCCAATCTTCCTTGGTGGGCAGATAACCCAAGCCGAAGGTATGGGGGTTGTGTGGCACTTCGGCCAGTGCTGCGACGCCCTTGCGCGACCGCTCTTTCCTAATCCCATCCCGGGGATGTATTGGAGCTTGTTCATGAGATACATGCTTGGGCACTGACATATATCCCCTTTAGCAGCCATGATGTTCTGTACGACCTGAGCCTCGGCAGAAGGTAAAACCTGATATGAACACATCCTCCATGCCATGCTCGATTTCCAGAACAGGCGTGGATACCTCCGGTGGCGGATGGATTGATGAATTCCCGAAAACAATGGCTACTCCCTTCCCATAGGGGTATTTCACCATTTGATGCAAAGTGGAGACACCGCCTTCACCTGATGCAGCCACGGCCGCCCCAAAAGCAAGTTGAAAGTTGCGGGCACCTCCAAGACATGGAAATCTATCTCGTGTGTCCCGGCCCCACTTTAGTCTGAACTTTAACTGTTCCCATCACTTCTTTACTCGTATTGTCATACGCCCGGATGACTTGGGCTGTTGGTACAAAATCCGCGGCTTTCAAGCCGATTGCAAACGCCGTCCTTGCCGGGCAGACGTTGATGGCGGATCCGGTATCGATGAGAACCACCGGTATCCATTTATTCCTACATTCCACGGAAATGTAGAGAGGCTTGTTATGGTCTGCCCCCTCGGGTGGCAATTCCTTGTCGGAAAAAGTCAACGTCGGGGTAGCTCCTCCCGGAAATACTAATCCCACCAGCTGCTCTGGCGTGGTTTCTATTGAAAGCTTCGCTTTGTCCATGGCTGATAAGACAGCCTGTCTATGCACCCGTGATGCCATGAGCAGTCCCAGATGGAGATGTCTGCTTGTATCTTTTTTAGCTGCTTGAGTACGGCTTCCTCCTCAAGTTGCTTCTCCTTTTGCTTCTCAGCCTCTCTATCCTTCCCTGAGGCCTCTGGTTGATCTAGGTGCGGGGGTTTGAAATACCGCCCACTCCGCGTCATATGGTCGACCTCTCCAAGGTACCAGGTGTTATCGGGTCGGTTGTTTCCCCAATCTTCATCTGTGTGGGCAAGACACAAGTCCTCATCTTCCCACCACATTCCATCAGCAGCTGACAAACATCTGTCCGGCTCTGGTATGGCTGTTCCTGTACTCGCAGCACCTTCCATCCATATGTTCGCAGCATTCTCAGTTCCTGTGCACACAGCAGTTTTAGTCCCCACATGGGCCTTCGCTTTCCTGATTCTCTCGGAGTCTTCGAATTTTTCCTGTTCTGGGTGTGTCAATACAACTGACTGTTCAGTAATTCCTGTATTCGAAATGCTCCAATCCTGAGCGAAATTCTTGACACCGGCGCTCTCCGGCGATACACTCTGTTCTTCGACCCTTCCAGCTGTCACTGACATTCTTGCCCCTGCCGGGCCTTGTTCCAACTGAAACTCTTCTACCACATCTGGTTGATCGTCTAACCATCCTGTAGCCTCTGTCGACTCCTCATAATTATACCAGCTAACTGCCACGTCCCCTGAGTCTTGATCACTATAAAACTGGAGATTGGCAAGGTCCTTTTCCATAGCTGTTAAATCGTCTGTTCCCTGTCCCAGACTATCCCCTTGGATCACACACACGTTCTCCTCCTGCTGGAAATTCCACATCTGGTCCATTCTGGCCTATTGGTGAAATGTAGTCACTCGGACTATATGTCTTCTCAACACAACTCCCAGAGTCCACAGACTCTGGCTCAACAATCCTCTTCTCCTTTGGAATCTCCTCTCTCCTATCTCCGACAGTTACCACCGCTGGCTTAGGTTGGGTTATGGAGATGTCCATCATGCACAAATTGGTGCAATCGGGAAGGAACACCTCCGGCTTAGGCAGGTGGGAAGGAGTGATATAGATACTGGGATCGTAGAACGCGGCCCCAGTATGGATGAAATTGATTCTTTTGGGTGGTGGAGCTTGGTTATGTGCGGGGAGGGGATTTGTAGTAACGTTGGGTTTCTCGGGAGGCAAGATCACCCCGTTATCGATGAGGTCTTGAATCTCATGACGTAATCGGAAGCACAGATCGGTGTTATGACCGTGCTGTTGGTGAAATGCACAATACTTGGCTAGGTTGTGGGTAGCGGGGAGTCTTTCTGGTAAGGGCCGCGGCTCTAGGGGCTTCAAGTGCCCTTTTCTGATTAGCACCCCCAGAGCTTTGGACAGGGGCATATAAAGTGGAGCGAAGGTTCTGGTGTTTTTGGGTGGGTATTTAGCTGTTGGTGGGTTACTTCCGGACGCACCGGAGAATGGTGCAGCTGCTGTGGTTCTCGGAGGGGGGTTGGTGGTGACCATACTCACTTCGGAGGCTCTCGTAGTTGTGGTGCCACTCGGGCCCGCATTAGTGTTGCGGTTGAAAGTCCTTCGGGGTTGCTCCCGGTCATTATCAATTAATCCTTGCTTCAAGGCATCCTCAATCTGCACCCCCATTTCATGCAAGTCAGAAAAAGTAGGAAAGGGGAGTACAATCATCTTTTGCATCAACTTCGGTTGAAGATTGCACACAATCATCCGAATCTGATCTTTGTCTGTAGGTCTTAAGGTCATCATCGAAGCCTTGGCCCTCCATCTGGTTACGAACTCTGAGAAACTCTCTTTAGGTTCCTGTCTCGTTGTTTCGAGATCACGGGTTGTAATCTCAATTTGTGTATTGTATGAGTACTGTGTAATGAAGGCCTCAGCTATCTCGTCCCAATTTCTCTTGACATCATCTTCTAATTTGGCATACCATATGGCCGCCACACCTGACAAGGTCCGACCGAACAAAGACATCTTCTGTAGTCTACTGAGGCCCATTGGCCTTAGAATATCTGAAAACAGTCTCAGATGCACCATGGGGTCCCCGGACCCGTCAAATCGATCAATATGGGGCATCTTAAATCTGTCTGGCAGCGTCACAGCTGCATCAGTGTAGCCATCTTCAATGTCGGGGATGGTCTTGGCCCTTGGGATCTTTTAAACAGCTTTTCAAGCTTGTTCAACTTTAGAGCGGTGGGATCAGTCTCAAACTCAAAGGGAGAGTCTGGTAGGTTGGTGGGTGTCTTTGATAGTTGAGGTTGGATTTGAGGGAGGATCGGGGGTGGAGGTGGTCCTGTGGGAAGTTCTGTATCATTCTGAGCATTGGCCGTCTCCCCGAGGTTTGGAACTCCTGGTGGGGGAGGAACTTGTTGCGAAGCAGAGGCTCCGGCTTGCTGCTGTAACCTTACAATCAACTCTGCTTGTTCATTCATAACCGTGGCCTGTTGCTTGGCAAACTCTGCCTGTCGGACAGCATCCTGCTGCATCATTTTCATGCTCTCCTGGAGCTGGCGCACCATCTCCTCTAAGCTAGCCATACTATTCTACTCTGACTGAATTACTGGTATATGTTCCCTCTCTGTAGGTGAAACAGGACCCTGATCTCTACTGAACTCAGGTGGGGTAGACAAGGCCCTCTGAACTGACTGTTGTACTGATGCCCTCTACCTAACGGTCCTCCGTCTAGTAACCGGGGGTAGAGAGTGGTACACTGGTTGTCCGTCTACCAGATCCTCAGATCGATGGAGTCGACGACCTCTAGTCCAGAGTGCTTGGGGAATATCTACCGGGTCAGAAGCAATTGTGCTCAACTACCTAGCAAAAAGATAAAATAAAACGTATAAATAAACAGACAATCGGACAGCGTAACGGCGTAAAATAAACATAAAACACACGGTTGGATATCATAAAATGCTGCCAATAAGTTGATCATACTGTTCCCCAAACACTGGTCACTGTTTCTGAACCATTATCCCGAAGTCTGAATCTGATACCTGTAGATATAACTGATTCTCAAAATACCGATACTAGTGCCCGCAGGCCGGATACCGAGACTTGCAAACTGGTATATGCATTCCCTGTAGAGATACACTCTAAAAGCATATAGCAAGTAAATGAGAACCAATACACCCCTATGTTGGGGTAGGGTTTCCCTGTCCTATTTTGTTAGGAGCTAGGGTTTCACTACGCACGCAGCGGTTTCAAACAACCTATATCAGGTAAGCAACCTGTCCTAATTTGGAATAGTCACTATGGATTCCGAATATGCACTAGGTCGAATGGTCGAAAAGGGCGCCCCGGTAAAACCAGGGTTTGTGTTCCCATACTGGCAGAGCCCGCAACCGGTCAGCCTTATGGCATGCTTTGACAAAGTCAAGCCTCCGGCAAACCGTTCAGGAATAGCAGATGGCCAACACGGTGTCCTAGGCGCACCAATGCACATGCAATGCAAAGAAACACATAAGCGTAGTCAAAACAAAATATCATGAATTCGAGTCAAATTCTCTAACTCGCCAGCAGAGTCGCCAGAAATTGTAGACGTCCCCGAATGCCCCGGGAGGGTGAAGTCCCGTTCTGTTCATTTGGGTTTACTACAGTTGGGACTAGAATTGTCACGGTTCTAAATCTGAACCAAAGAGTCCAAATCCGGCAAATCGTTTTGAGAAAAATAGATTTTGAAAGAAGTGCCAAACATGGACTGCTTTGCCAGATACAGAGTCGCCACCTAAATATTTTTTAATGGGGAAATTTAGGAAACCCTGACTCGGTGCCAAAGGCCACGTGTCCGTCATCACCAAAGTTGCCTCGGCTCGGGAACTTGGGTACGATTGGGGAAGGTCAGCTATGAGCACCCCCTCTCGCCGGTCCGAAGACCGGCCTCTACTAACCGTGATATCCAATTTTGAAAACGTTATGCGTTCTTATTCCGGTTATTAGCCTAGAATTACCATGTTATGCGCACAGCAAACAAGTATAGACCAAATCGCCTAAATTGGAACAAAACATTTCATGTTTGTTTTGAAAATAATTTGCTACTCGCAAGTAGGCTAAAGTGCAGATTTTGCCACTCTCGAGTGGGTTTTAGAAAAGATGGTTTTGCCACTATCTAGTGGGCTTAAAACTCCCAGTTTCAATGCATTATTCCAATTTAGGTAATTCAACCTCCATCCACAGGCATTCAAGCAGTTATATTACATAAGCAGCTAGCCTCATGGTAATCATGCTACTATGACAACACTCACACGCATGCGGTATGTTAAAGCATGAAAAAGTTTACCTAGTACTCCGTGCCAAAACAGAAACTAGTTAGTAATCATGCATGATCTTAGTTTATGTTAAAAATGGCCAATGCATCACATACAGAATGTTACTAGAATAGGCTCGGCTACCCTAAAGATGGCATGTGAAATGCTGCAAGTAACAAGTATTCAATTTGGAATTGGAATACGAATGCAGTTAGCGTGATGTTCCGAGCCCAGTGCATGCAAAACAAATGAATGAATGCACGCATGCATAGCATAAGGTACGCTAATATAAATATGCCCTAGTCTACCATCATAAGCAGGTAAATAAAAGGGGAGAAAGACGTGGGGTTGGAAGACATACACACATTCACACACACTTATTACACACAATGCGTCCTCGCTCGGAGGGACCAAAAGAATATACAGGCCGAATGAATAATACCGAATTAATTATTACAAAACTCCTAATCTAATTAAATTAAATGCAAAGAGAAGATGGCTCCAGCCCCCGCCTCGGAATGTGTGAATGATGCATGCTTCAGTCTGTCTTGCCCGGAAGACCCGTGCCATGCTACTGCTGCCTCTGTTTGACACTGCCCTGCCTCTCCAAAGACTTCCAAAGTCCTGGGACATGTTCCTTACACACTGTATAATACCATCGGCTGGAGGAAATGCCCACCGGCCATATATAATTTCCATCGGCTGCTGGTGAATTTATCGGCCATTCACCAATGGCCGGTTGGCACTAAATGTTGCCGGTCGGCAAAATCTTCCTGCAGAAAACATTTTTGACAGCAACAGAGGACAGACAGTGCATGGCATAGGATTTCAAGCATATGTAAGCATGGCTACTCTCCCAATCATGTAATAGACTCAAGGGAGTATGGCCCTTGGCCCTTGGGCCATCAATTGTGCATTTGATGCATGATAGCCTAAGGAGCTAAGGTTGCAATTCAATGTGAAAATGCATGCAACAAACAAATGAGGACCAAGACCCTATCATGTCGGAGTCAAGGGCCTCGGTGACCGAGAGTTGAGATGTGTTTTGTCACTTGAAGTACAAACACCCCTCATCCCTCACACTTGGTTTGACACCCCAAACCAAGCAATGCAATGCATGTTATGCAAACATGGCTCGACAATACATCCTAAGGCTAAGAGGCAAGGCATGCCAAATGCAATGCAACCTATCATGGCAAGTATGCAATGCTAGACATGCAAGATGCAAATACAATGCAAACAAGGACAATCTAAGTAATAGGATCATCATGCCACAACACCTAGTGAAGCAATCATGCAAGGAACATGAGACAAGCGTGCAATAGTGGGCTTAAACCATAAAAGGGCAGACCTCAATCCACCCCAAAACAGTGGCCAAAAGTGCCTCGAGTGATGAACAAGATGCACTACAAACATGCAAGTCGAAAGAGGCCCGAAGCTAAGGCAAAACAAAGGGTATTCCACTACCACTAACCCAAACAAGCATGGCATGAACTATACAACCAAAAACAGAATTTTAGCATTCAAAATGAGCTCCAAAACTCACACACATGACATCCCAAATGACCCAAACACATAGGCATACACAATGCGCCTTCCAAGGCACATAAGAACAACCTTTCAAGGTGTGAATGGGATGATAAATGCAATCATACAAGCATGATTTATGGACTGAAATATGATCCTAGATGATGCCAAATCATGAGGATGGTCTAGGCTAAGCATGCTAGAGGCCAATATACTCAAGGCTTATAAGCCAAAACTCAAAGAGATGACACCAAACATGGCAAGCATGACTGAAACAATGGCCAACAGACCTTAAACATAATAAAATGATGCTAATATCTTCATGAAGTTAGGCTAATCCATGCAAGAACCATGACCTAAGCACAAGATGCATTTCTAGGCCAAGTAGAGGAATGCAAAGCAAGTATAACATGCATGAAAGAGGCCAACAAACCCACATGAGACAGAGGTAAAATATGCTCCAAAACATCCAAATAAGCCCTGAAATGAAGCCATACAAGACTAGACATGCATGCTACCTTGTAAGCCAAGAATATGCAAAAATGAAACACAAAGGGAAAAGGGGTGTCCCTCCCCTATGAAAGACTTCAAACCATCTTCTTCACCACTGAAAATCCACTGGATTTCAGTGGTGAGAAGGCCAATACAACAAAGCAAACAAAGCTTAATGAAAAGGCACCAAAAGGAGGCCAAAAGAAGCCTAAAAAGGGGAGCTTGACCCCAAACCACAAAACACCCTCAATGAAAGTTCTAAAGCATGAAAATACAAGGCTTTTTTATGTTAAACACAAAGCCTAAATCAGCATGCAAAATAGGTAAAAAGCTAGTGCAAAAATGGGGATAATAAAGTGAAAGTCTCACCCTTGAAGAACACTTCAAGAACAGTCACCTCAGCCCTTTCCTTCTGTCAAAACCAGTCCAAAAACTCAAGAATGAACCCTCCAAGCCTCTCAATCTCGGAGCAAGGTGTAATGGTGTGTGTATTAGTGCAAAAATGAGGTTAAAATGCACTTTTAAGGCCTAGAAACACACACAAGGTATGAGAGAGAGGGAAATATAGAGAGAGAAGGTGTATATATCAGATGTATAGATGTATATGCTCTGGTTTTTGGTTTAAAAGCTCCAACCCTTAACAATGGAGGAGGAGGGTTCTTTTAAATAGGCCAAGGCAAAAGCTCTAGGCTTCTCCAAGAAGCCAAATGAAAGGGGCAAAGGGTGCAAAGGAGTCTTAGCTTCTAGAGGAAGCTAAGACAGCTGGCTAAGCTTCTCCAAGAAGCTTGGCCAAAGGTTCAACCTCTTAGAAGGGAAAAAAAGGTCTAGGGTGCAAAGGGGTCACCCCCATGCATGGGGAGTGGTGATGGTGCATCCCAGCTGGCACAGTTGGCATGCACTATGCCTGAGGGGTGCAAAGGGTGCAGGTCGGCCAGCAAAAGAGGTCGCCGGCAAAATACAGTGCCGGTCGGCCAAAAATAGTGCCGACCGGCCATTGGTGTTAAGAAACCATGGCCGGCGGCACCCATAAACGGCCGGTGATGCAAGGGAGGGGCCGGTGGGATGTGGGGATGGCTAACAAGCCATTCCCTGCCCTCCAAGCTGAAAACAAAAGTCTTTGGTGCAAAACCAGACACTAAACAGTCGAGTTCGGAGATCCTGAGGCAAGGCGCGTAGCCGAGACCTCCGGGAACTCCAAACGAACACAAACATGGATGATCACCGGGTGTTCAAACGGTGACGTCCAAGTCTTGAGGACGGTCAAAAATGGGGTGTCTACAACGATAAAAGAGCCATCGTCAACTAGAACATTACCTATTGTATCCCCCACCATTTCACAACTCTAACACTACTAAATCATTATTTATTTTTTATCATTCCTTGTCTTGTATGTTAAAAAAATTGATCAACATTCTTCCATTATAACATTTTTCACTGTGTCATTAATTAGGTGCATCACAGGTACAATGAAACATGATTACACTTATATGTATTGAATAAAAAATACTAGAAGGTCAAAAAATTCTACCAAATATTTGACCAAATATCTTGGTAGAATTTTTTGTATCCCTAACATAACTCATATTGAATTGGGATTCTCTACTCAAGTTTCATTTTTGTTAACTTAAAAAGCATCTAGTAACTAGTCTAAGCCCTCGTCTGGACAATTAGTAATTTTTGCCTAAAAGTCAAAAAGTCACGAAAAATATCAAAAAATTAATAAATAAGTACCAAAAAGTTAAAGTTCCTTCCCATTCACTTTACTTTTGCACTTCTTTTCGTAAAAAATTTAAAAATCATCTCAAATGTATTAATTTTTTGATCTCATATTTTAATTAAAAAAAATTAAAAAATCACTAAAAAAATTTCTTTCTGCACGACCCCTAAGTAGCCAAAGGAAACTTTCGATCACTAAAATAAAAAAATTGAGACATTCAATTATGAAAACTGACTTCACTACTATGATCAGCACGTGAAAATACTTTCTTTTTTTTTTAAAAAAAAAAAAAAAAAGAGGAACTCAGTCTATAAATCAAAATTTTAATTCTTTGTGTCCAAAAGTCCACACACTAAACAATTATGTCCATTGTTCAAAATGACCAACCTACCCATATATATATATATTCCAATCAATCACACGGAGGCAATAGAATTGTTTTCTCTCGCTTTCTCTCTCTCCCTCCCTCTCTCTCTCTCTCTCTCTACATATATTGTCACATCCCAAATCTAGGCATGATCGGTTGTGGCTCATAGGGACTTAGCCCAACGCACACGTAAGCCTAAATACGAACCCAATATCACAAAGAATAAATGTAACGATAGTCTAGAAATAAATAAATCAAAATCCAATCCAATGATATGTCACAAGTATAAATGGTAAAACCAGCCATAACCAACTTCCAAAAATATATACTAAATGGAATACAAACCGTCCACAAAATAAAATAATTCTAAATAAAACCCAACCACAATGTATGCACAAAACCGACATAACAAGCTAAAACAAAATAATGAATGTCCTACAAGTCCATGCAATTGAGCCCTCGCTACACCATGAGTTTACTCTAAGTCCTTCTAACACTTGGAAATGATAAACAACTAAGTCAGCTGATAGCTCAATGAGTAGAAGCATGGCTAGTAAATACAGTTTTGAAAAACAGGGTTCAATTCCAAAATAAGATATATATCACATAAACTAGATTGCCTTACAGTTTTGATGAAGACAATTTGTTTAAAAAAGAAGGTTCTATAGTTCAACAGTTAAAATACTCATGTCTCTCAAGAAAATAACAAATGGCATTCTCCACTTAAAACATATTACAACATGATCATCAATAGCTTTCTGGGTACCAAGAATAACAAGTAACACGCCATAAAGTTCTCAAGACAATAAGCCTGTTGGATCCAATATTGAACCAAGATTCATCCTCGGGGTGGAAACCCGTGGCTTTTCTCTAAGACGACCTGATTGAAGGTTACCTAGCCTAGCCCAGCCTAGGTCTTTTCCTTACAATCATTGAGCACTAGAGTTATCATATCCCCACTCGAATCTGTTCCCAGTCGCTAGAGTCACTACACACAGTAGAATAATTTCCTTGGACTTTTACATACAGATGGTCCCAATAATCAACACAATTCAGTTTCGTAAAACATGGTAGTTCACCATCATAAACGTGAGACCATAACAAATAGTTTACAGTATGCCAAGTTTACACGTATTTTAGAAGAATTTAATTCCATTTATAATATAATAATTTATCAAAACAGCTTAGTTCTGAAACAATAATTTAATTTTCCAACAGTTCAGGGTAGGGGAACATTTATAAAAAAATATGAAAACTACACGTCACTACTAATTCAAAAATACTATAAAAAAAAAAAACTAAGTACCCCACACTAAAGCGCATTAACACAGCTCAACCCCACTCACCGTTACTCTTAAATAATACCTAAGTTCATGTTCTTCAAGGTTTCAAATTACCCAAGACATGGGTTCAGATCGAAATTTAATTAAAAGTAACTTTAAGATAAAACTGAATTTTAAACAAAACCGAATTTTAAACAAGTTTTCCCAATCCATTCGCTAAATTTGAAAATTAAAAACCCACTCCACGTTGTTAGAAAAATTCCAAAACCCTCCAGATATCAACTAATATATCCTATGTTTCAAACCCAATTAGTTTTACTTAATTTGCTTATCAAAATAATTATTTACAATTAATTATATCCAAATAGGTCACTGTAGACCGCCCAGAACTCCGCTCCGCGCGCGAGGGTGCGAATCGTTGTTCTTAACTACTACAATTCGGACTCATGTCACGGTTCTGAATCTAATCTCACAAAGTGCAATGTAAGACTGATAAATCACCAAAGAGTTCAAATCCGGCAAATCGTTTTGGAAAATTGATTTTAAACAAAAAAAGCACCAAACATGGACTGCTTTGCTAGATTTCAGAGTCGCCACCTAAATATTTTATTTTGGGAAATTTAGGAAACCCTGACTCGTGCCTAAGGCCACGTGTCCGTCATCACCAAAGTTGCCTCGGCTCGGGAACTTGGGTACGAGAGGGGAAGGTCATGCAATGAGCACCCCCACTCGCTTGATTAAAGATCGGCCTCTACTAACATGATATGTTGTTTTTGAAAACACATGTGTTCTTATTCCGGTTTATTAGCTAGAATTACTATGTGATGCGCACAACATACAAGTATAGACTAAATCGGTCGAGTTGGAACAAAACATCTCATGTTTGTTTGTTTGAAAAATGGTTTGAAAGTTGCTACTCGCAAGTAGGCTAAGTCGTGGATTTGCCACCCTCAAGTGGGCATAGGAAAACATGATTTTGCCACTTCAAGTGGGCTTAAAACTCACATTTCGATGAATTATTCCAATTCAAGCAATCCAACCTTCATCCACAGGCATTCATGCAGTTAAACACTTAAGCAGTTAGCCTCATGGCAAGCATGCTAGACATGGCAATCACTTACACTCATGCAAGGATGCTAAAGCGAAAAAGCTTACCTAGTACTCTGAGCCAAAAAAGAAGCTAGTTAGTAATCAATGCATGATCCTAGCTATGTTAAGATGCCTAATGCAACACATGCAAAAATGCAACTAAGATAGGCTCGGCTATTCTAAGATGTCATGTGAATGCAACTTGATACATGTATTCAAATTGGAATTGAGATACAATGTAGTTTGTATGATGCGCCGAGCCCGGTGCATGCAAGACGAATGAATGGATGCATGCATGCAAGCATAAGGATGCTAATTGAAATATGCCCTAAAACTAACCATCAAAAGCTGGTAAATAAAAGGGAGAAAGAAATGGGGTTGGAAGACATGCATCACTCACACGCACACTTATTACAACAGTTGTGCCCTCTCGAAGGAGGGTCTGAATGAATAAGCTAAGCTACATCTAAGCTAAGCTAGCTAACTAATCTAATAATCTAATCAGACTAATTATTATACAACACAAATTGAATGACTAGCAAATACTAAGCTAATTATTACAAAACTTAAACTAATTAACAAATGAATTAATTATATTACAAATTCATGCTAAGCATTAAAGTGTGAACTAGGTTGCCTCAGCTCTGCCTTGAAGAAGTTGAAGATGCATGCTCGATTTCCGTCCCGGAAAGCTCTCCAAATGCTCTTTAGAGGCTCTGTCTGCAGGGTGTCTTTGAGAACTAGCTGCTGGATCTCACCAAAACAATGCTGAGGAGTGCACCAGTGGCCTGCCGGCCATGAAGAGCTACTGCCGACCCCCCTGCCGACCAAGAGTGTACACTGCTGGCCGCAAGTGAAGATCTGCCGGCCAACAATAAGAGGGTACCGGCCACTGGTGTGCTGTGACACCAAGCTGCAGCAGAGCACAAAATAGAGAAAATAGAGGGTCTCCCAAGGGTATATACGCACTATGCCACTCCATATCACTTCAAAACATCAATGGGGTGGGCATCATTGGATCCAAGACCATCAATCACGCATCTCGATGCATGATGACCAAAGATCCAACATGTGCAAATTCAATAAATGCATGACAATCAAGACACCAAGACCATTTCCTTATCATGAGAAATCAAAGGTAATGGAGACCAAGGGAGATTGGTTCATTTCATCACTTCAAGTATGAAATGAGCTAATCCACCTTGTGTTCAAACACAACACCGGGTTGAACATAATGCAATGTACACAAACAACATAACATGCAAAACTCTCATGCTAATCTTGACATGTTAAGATGGCATGCAAGAGTCTATCATGCAAACATTCATGCACAACATGTTAAGGGGCCAAGAACACCAAGGCTAGTGAAGAGGACAACACTATAAGCATGCATCACAATGCTCAAACATTCAAACCAGCCCAAAACAGAGTTACATCATGCCTAAAACAGAGGCAAAACATGCTGAAAAGGAGACTCAAAGGACTAGACAAACATGTATACATGTTAGTGCAAGATTAAGGCACAAGACACAACTCTCCAAAGGCATTGAAACAGTGAAACATGGAGTACAATGGCCTATGTTCCAGCACTGAAATGTCATGCTAAATGACTTAAAATCATGCAAACAACTCATGTAATGCATGTTGCAAGGCTTAAGCATCAAAGCTAGTGAAGTGTATTACACTAGAGGCATACAAGACAATGCTCAAATGGCCAAACCAGCCCCAAACAGGCCTTATGCAGGCCAAAACAGTAGCCAAAATGGACTGAGATGATGGCTTGAAAGGCAAGGAAATGAGGCTCATGCAATGGCTCACAAATAAGGCATAAGGGTACAACTCTCAAGAGCACTTAAAGAGTGAAAAATAAGGAAGTGTAACAACACTATATGCTCTAAAATATCATTCCAAATGATGCCAAAACATGCAAATACCTCAAATCAAGCATGCAAGATACCTCAAAACTCAAAGCTAATCAAAGTTATTGCATTACAAGCATGCATAATAAGCATCGTTTGACCAAGAAGCCTCAAAATAGAGCTAAAACATGTTAAAAAATGAGTGAAAACTTGCTAGAATGGAGCCAAAGCATGCTAGAATAATGGGCCAAAACACCAAGTACACTAGGCTAGTGAGCAAGGTTTACACTACAAGTGCAAGGAGCAAATGAGGGATGCTCTAACCCACCAAAAATAGAGTTGTATCATGCCAAAATAACACCGAAAACATGCTGAGATAGAACCAAAATAGGCTAGTATGATGGATCATGGCATTGAGCACACAAGGCTAAACGGCAAATTTACACTACAAGTGTAAAAAGCATACATGAGATGACCAAACTAGCCATGAACATAGTTGTATCAGACCTAAAAACTCACAAAAACATGCTCACACTAAGCCTCAAGAGGATAGAAATACATGCTCATTTGATAGGCCAATAATACAAACAAACAGGACAAGAAGAGAGGGGACCACCCCCTCTCATTTGAGGCCTCAAAACCACATTTCTACCACTAAAAATCCACTAGATTTCAGTGGTTAAAAGGCCAAAAAAAAGGTTGCCTCAAGGGCCTTAAGAGATGGCTCAAAACAAGGCCAAACAAGGTATACAAGAGGGTAGAACACCTTCAACACCAAAGAGGCCTTAAAAAATCATCATAAGCACTTAAATACATAAATTTTTTCAGTTGAAAGCAAGGCCTAAAACAATATGCAAGGATGGCCAATATGGTATACAAACAAAGGCTTAAAAGGGGGATATACTCACCCTTGAAGCACAACTTTGAAACCAGCAGCTTCTGAGGCAAAAACCAACTTTCAGAGCTCAAATAACACTCCCAAGAACCTCAGCTCAAAGATGGTGGTGTGTTACTAGGTGTTGTAGTGCAAAAGTGAAGAGAAAATACACTTTAAGGCACAAACTAGCTCAATATAGAGAGAGATATATATTGTCTCTAAAGTTGCTGAACCCCTGTAAAGGGGGAGAAGCCTCCCCTTATATAGAGGCATGCAATGCAAAGCTTGTTAAACAAGCTTGAAATGGGCTTCATCCCTCCATACACGTGTATGGAGGAGGGATGAGTGAAAACCAGCTGGCTCAAAAGATCTAGCACAAAATCTGTTGAGACAAGGTGTTCTGCCGGCCATCAGTGGTGGCCGGCAGTGCCTCATTGATGGCCGGCAGGCTTCATCAATGGCAAGCAGGGACAATTCCATGGCAGGCATGGCCAAAAGGTGGTCGGCAGTGCCTCACAAGAAGCATGCTGAAAGGACTAACACATGGTCCAAAAAATGAGATAGAAAGAAAACAGGGTTTGGAAAGCTCAAACCTATGACGTTCCGCCGCGAAATTCGAATACTCGACGAGCAATTGAACTTGTCATTGGATGTACCTGCAAGCATATCCAAGTCTTGAGGACGGTCAAAAATGGGGTGTCTACAGTCACTTTCTGTAGCACTTTAAAGAAATTAATGGTTCTCTTAGTATACACCAGCAATTAGTGCAAGGCCAAAAATTTAAGAAACTAGACCTGTAGCCGGTTCTAGTGATGCTGATTTGATAATTTTCGGATTTATACCCAAAGAGAACAACACTTCCAAAGTTAATGTTCTGTACTAGTTTTTTGGACAGATTGAACGCATCAGTTTATATGGATTTTGACTCCAAAAAATTATAAGAAAATTCTGGTATGCAATTCAATATGTAATTAATCTACTGTAAAAATTTCAAAATTCATCCGTTTTATATGGTTTCTTGATTTTTAAATTGTGTTTGTGTACATAATTTTTGAACTAAGAATTACACCCATTATTTCTCATCACCAACCACTGACTTGGCACCCAAACAACACACCCGTTTCTCCTATTCCTTCCCAATAACAAGCAGATTACACACATGAACTATCACAATATATAAATATAATAAAATAGGACAATACCTTAGAGTTGTTGACCACCAATGTTGCTAAAAGTTTCTCTCCAATCTCTCTTTTCTCTCTCTCTCCCTCTCCATCTCCCTCTCTCACGGCTGCTCCTATCTTGTGGTGAAGAAATAAAAGGGTAGGGTTTGTGTTTATTTTATTTTATTTTATACTAGTAATGCATGTGCAAGTCAAATAAATAAATATACAAAGTGTTCATATATGTTCTATGCAACTCAAATGGTAAGAGCCTTAACGCTTAAATTTGTGGTCCAGAGTTCAAGTCACATCCTCTTCTCTATTTTTTTTTTAATAATAAATCTTGCCTCTAAATTAAAGACTTTCACCCTAAATTTATTTTAGGTTTAAAATTAATTAAAAGATCATTCAATAAAATTTAATTTGCACCTTAAGATTCACAAGTAAAATATTTGAGGTTTGTAAAATAATTATTATAATAATTATTTATTTTATTTGTGTATTCGGGTTCTCACATATACAACATACAAAATCTATATGTGCAAAGTCATTTCCCCAAAATCCTCTCTCCTCTGCCTTTCTCTTCATCTTCTCTCTCTTCATCTCCAGCTATGCCTTTATGTGCTTCACCGGCGGCAGAGGTGGCAACGTTGGAACCGCCCTCTATGGAGGCGATGGTGGTGGATAACCGAGTGATCTGTCAATGAACCGAGAAAAGAAGATGAAGAAGAAAACAACCACTGCCTTCCTCCTCTCCACTGTTGCCTTTCTCATCTATTGTCACGCCTATAATTTATTACTCGAATACTTCACCAAATTCTTTATAAAAGTCCATTTCCAAATTATAGTTGTGGAAGTAAAACAAGCTGAATAGAATAACTAAGGTCCTCTCTTGTGTAAATACAATCATAGAATGTTTAATACAGATAATAAAAATACATGCCCCATGGGCTTACATTAAACATTACTAAATAAATATTTACATTAGACGAACAATATCATCTTCACAACACTTTAATCTTTCATCTACAATCTATATAGGAAGAACTCATAACGATGTTGTGGAGAAGTGGTTTGGAAATACTCTTCTGATCCTGGGGAGCGCTCGAGTTCCACTGATAGTCACCTAAAAAGGAATAAACACTCCGGTCGGGGGTGCCGGAATTAGCACTTCGACGGACAAGTCAGTCTCTACACTCAAGAATGCTTGTATTCTAAGTTAAGCACAATAATTCTCACATACCTGCTTCTGGCTGATGTCTCTTCTATTTATATCTTTTCTTCTTTGGGCCTCGGGATTAGGTCCATCCCCCACCTCATATTCGGCACATTTTATAATGGGCCGATCTTCACTCGGCCCCTTGCTTAATCGGTCGCTTTGGACGAGTAGGGTTGGATTTGAGCTTTCGAGCCAATTGCCGAGTGCTTCGAACCTTGACTCTACCAGATTCGACTATCCAGAATCTCTACGACTCCCGAATCTCGGCCCCCACAATTGCCCCCCAAGCATTCCACTAACGACAGTTGGCTGGTGTAACAAGCCCGCGGGGGACCTTGGCTACAGCTCGGACTCGATTTTTGTCGCGGTTCTTACTCTGAACCAAAGAGTCCAACTCTGGCAAATTGTTTTGAAGAAAAACAGATTTTTGAAAAGTAGTGCCAAACATGGACTGCTTTGCCAGATACAGAGTCGCCACCTAAATATTTTTAAAATGGGAAATTTAGGAAACCCTGACTCGGTGCCGAAGGCCACGTGTCCGTCATCACCAAAGTTGCCTCGGCTCGGGAACTTGGGTACGATTGGGGAAGGTCACTTCGTGAGCACCCCCTTTCGCCCGGTCCGAAGACCGGCCTCTACTAACCGTGATATCTGATTTTGAAAACGTTACATGTTCTTATTCCGGTTATTAGCCTAGAATTACTACGTTATGCGCACAGCAAACAGGTATAGACCAAATCACCTAAATTGGAATAAAACATTTCATGTTTGTTTTGAAAATGGTTTGCTACTCGCAAGTAGGCTAAAATGCAGGTTTTGCCACCCTTAAGTGGGCTTTTAGAAAAGACAGTTTTGCCACTCTCTGGTGGGCTTAAAACTCACAGTTTTAATGCATTATTCCAATCTAGGTAATTTGACCTCCATCCACAGGCATTCAAGCAGTTATATCACATAAGCACTTAGCCTCATGGTAGTCATGCTATTATGGCAACATACACACGCATGCGATATGCTAAAACATAAAAGCTCACCTAGTACTCCAAGCCAAAACAGAAACTAGTTAGTAATCATATGCATGATCCTAGTTCATGTTAAGTGGCTAATGCAACACATGCAAAGATGTAATCTAGACAGGCTCGGCTATCCTAAACATGGCATGTGAAATGCTACAACTATCACGTATTCAATTTGGAATTGAAATACAGATGCAATTTGAATGATGTACCGAGCCCGGTGCATGTCAACAAATGCATGGATGCACGCATGCATTGCATAAGGTATGCTAAAATAAACGTGCCCTAATCTACCATCGTAAGCAGGTAAATAAAAGGGAAGAAAGAGTGGGGGTTGGAAGACATACACCACTCACACACACTTATTACAGATTTGCTCTCACTCGAGAGACCGAATAAATATACAGTCCCGAATAATAAATAAATTAATTATTACAAAATTTCTAATTATTTAACAAATAAATGCCCAAAAGGAAAGGTGGCCACGGCCGCCCGCCTCGGGATGCGCGAATGATGCATGCTCGAATCCGACTTGCCCGGAAACCCGCATCATGACACTGTTGCCTCTGCTTTTGCTGCCCTGCCTCTCTGGAAAACAGCCAAAGTCTCAGGACATGCTCCCTGAACACTGAGGATTATCATCGGCTGAAAAGAATGTCCACCGGCCGTGTACAATAGTCACCGGCCATGAGTGAAGTTGTCGGCACAAAATGTTTGCCGGTCGGCACCATATCCTGCCGGTCGGCACAAAATTCCTACAGAGGACAGTTTGACAGCAACAGCAGGCAGACAGTGCATGATATGGATTTTAGGGTAAATGTAAGCATGGTCAATGCTCCCTATCATGTATGGGACTCAAGGAAGCATGACCCTTAGTTCTTGGGCCATCAATTATGCATCTTGGTGCATGATAGCCTAAGGAACCAAGATTGCATTTTAATGTGAAAATGCATGCAACACACAAATGAGACCAAAACCTTATCATGCATGGATCAAAGGCCTTGGTGACCAAGGGTTGAAACAAGTTGCACCACTTGTAGTGTGAACTCCACTCAACCCTCATGCTTGGCTTGACAACCCCAAACCAAGCCATGAAATGCATGTATGCAACATAGCTCAAATGATGCAACATGAGAATTAGGATGCAAGCACACCAAATGTCATGCAACTACCATGTTAAGCATGCAAAATGCTAGAGTATACAAGATGCGAATGTCATGCAAATATGGGCCATATGTAAGAAGAATCATCATGCTACCACACCTAATGGACCCAACATGCAACAAGCATATGGTAAGTATACAATGATGGACTTAACCACAATGGGGGAGGCCTTGAACCTCCTCAAAACAGTGGCAAAAGATGCCCGAAATGGTGACCAATTACCTATGCAAACATGCAAGTCAAAGGGCCTAAGGTTAAGGCACAAAGGGAGCACTTCTTGCTACCATTAACATGGCCACTCATGGCATATATTAGACAAGCAAAACAGATTTTTAGCATGCAAAAATACACCCCAAAACCTTGATATGGCAGCCCTAAAATGCATTAAACATGGAAGCATGCAAAAGGCCTATTTCAAGGCATAAAATTGCAACATTTCAAAGCATGAATAAGATGGTAAATGGAAACATATAGGCATGATATAGGGACTGAAATAGCATATGAAAGGACTCCAAATCACTTAAATAGCCTAACCAATGCATGTTCATGGATCATATGCTCAAGACTAACAAGCCATCATGCAAAACAAACATGTCAAGCATGCCAAAGGTGACGAAATCAGTGGCCCACACCTCTAAAGCATGGCAAAATGATGCTAATACCATCATGGAATTAGGCTAAGACATGCAAAGAACATGGACTAGGTGCATGGCACACTTCTAAGCATAAGAGAGCATTACAAAACAAGTATGAGAAGCATGCTAAGGGGTACAAATCCAACCTTGGACAGAGGTTAGATATGACCTAAAACACCCAAGAAAACTCTGAAATGAAGCCAAATGCAAGTATGCATACATGCTACCTTGTGAGCCAAAGACAAAGGCAAGGAAGGGGCCAAGGGGAGAGGGGTGTCCCTCCCCTATTCATGACTTCAAAATCCTTCCTCACCACTGAAAACCCACTGGTTTTCAGTGGTGAGAAGACCAAGAACACCAAGTTAAACAAAGCTTCAAAAAAAGGCACTAAAATGACCAAAACAAGGCCTAAAAGGGTGAGTTGATACCCAAACCACAAAACACCCTTAATGAATGTTCTTAAGCATGAAAATGTAAGCCTTTTTTATGTTGAACACAAAGCCAAAAACACAAAGCAAGATAGGTAGAAAGCTAGTGCAAGTTTGGGGAAACTAAAGCAACATGCTTACCCTTGAAGACTCCTTGAAGAACAAATGATGTAACCCTCCTCTAATGATCAAAACCAGTCCAAAACCACCACAAACAACCCTCCAAGTCCCTCAATCTCGGAGCTAGGTGTAATAGTGTGTGTAATGGTGTAAAAGTAACATAAAACACACTATTTAGATCTAAAACACCCACACAAGGATGAGAGAGATGGAAAATATAGAGAGAGGAAGTGTATCTTAGATATAGAGATATATGAGCTCTGGTTTTTATCTCTCAAATGGCCAACCCTTAACAAAGGGAGAGGAATCGTGCTTATATAGGCCAAGGAAAGCTATATAACTTAATGGCTAAGCAAAGGAAAAGGGTCAAAGGGGCAAAGAGGTGCAAGGCTTCTAGAGGAAGCTAAAACAGCTGGCCAAGCTTCTCCAAGAAGCTTGGCCAAAGGTTCAAGCTCCTAGAAGAGAGAGGGGGTCAAAGGAACCAAAGGGGTCACTCCTGTGCACGGGGATGAGTGATGGTGCATTCCAGCTGGCACAGCTGGCATGCACCATGCCTCAGGGGTGCAAAGGGTGCACACCGGCGCCCAAAGGGATCATCGGCACAAAAAAGTGCCGGTCGGCATAATATAATGCCGACCGGCCAAATATTTTGATAAAACAGTGCCGGCGGTACACAAATGTGGCCGGTGATGGTAGGGAAGGGCCGGTGGTGTGTGGGGATGCCTCAAAAGGCATTCCCTGCCCCTCCAAGGAAAAACACAAGTGTTTGGTGAAAAACCAGACACGAAATAGTCAAGTTCGGGGATCCTGAGGCAAGGCGCGTAGCCGAGAACTCCGGGAACTCCAAACGAACACGAACATGGATAATCACCGAGTGTTCAAACGATGATGTCCAAGTCTTGAGGACGGTCAAAAATGGGGTGTCTACAGTTGCCCCTCTTTGACAGAACTCGAAAGTCATAACAATGACGGGAGTGAGTGTCAAAGCCCAGAGACGACCCATTTTTGACAAGGCCGAAGACTTGGACAAACATGCAAGACAAATAAGGTATGCGCCCGAAGGCAGGGGCAAAATGCAAGACAATGCAAGAGGTCGAGCATAACTTATGATCATGCAAAGAAAGCTGTAATGAAGCACACATGCGACAGTTATAAGCTAGCATACGCCAATGTAAGAGAATTATGCAATTCTCAATACGTCTCACGCGGAGAATACAATACCTGTGCGGCTCGTCCGGTTGCACCGGCCTCAAATGAGCCGTACATACAATATCGTGCCTGAAAAGAAAGAAAACTTAACAGGTGCAACATTGTTAGCAACCTGCATGACAATGCAATCGAAAGTGCGTGGCAACGTACGCAATGTGTATAGCAAGATAGTGGGATTGAACACATGTGAGTAAAGCAATGCACGCATGCAAGCAATGTGTATACAAAAGAAACTTGAACACATGTGAGTAAAGCAATGCACGCATGCAAGCAATGTGTATAAATAAAGGAACTTGAAGACATATCAGTAAAGCAATGCACGCATGCACGCAATGTGTATATAAAGGAACTTGAACACATATCAGTAAAGCAATGCACGCATGCACGCAATGTGTATATGTAAAGGAACTTGAACACATATCAGTAAAGCAGTACACACATGCACGCAATGTGTATAAAGAGGAACTTGAACACATATCAGTAAAGCAATGCACGCATGCACGCAATGTGTATAAAGGAACTTGAACACATATCAGTAAAGCAATGCACGCATGCACGCAATGTGTATATATAAAGGAACTTGAACACATATCAGTAAAGCAATGCACGCATGCACGCAATGTGTATATATAAAGGAACTTGAACACATATCAGTAAAGCAGTACACGCATGCACGCAATGTGTATATATAAAGGAACTTGAACACATATCAGTAAAGCTGTACACGCATGCACGCAATGTGTATAAAGAGGAACTTGAACACATATCAGTAAAGCAATGCACGCATGCACGCAATGTGTATATATAAAGGAACTTGAACACATATCAGTAAAGCAGTACACGCATGCACGCAATGTGTATAAAAAAGGAACTTGAAATTGAACATGTAAAACATGATGCGGAAATGCAACGTACTGCAACACAGTATGATTGATATGATTTACGGAATTCACAAGATATAAAAGGATATGGGAAGGAACGCCCTTCGCATGTTCCGAGCATCGCTCACGAAAGTTGTGGCACGAGGTCAACTCGAAGCTCCGCT
>JAPPVO010006585.1:0-13383 GCA_030407325.1 Camellia japonica | reverse complement strand
GAGAGATGAGACGAGAGTGAGAGAGAGGCTCGAGTGAGAGTGTTGATTTTGTTTGGAGAGGAAGAGAGTGAAAGGAGAGAGAAATTTTTAGTTACGAGCCATTCGAGCCTGGTATAATTCTAGCTACGGATGATTTTCCCCCCCCCCCCCGAAAAATGCCATTCCAAAACACCCGAAAACCTAACCGTTGGAAGCAGTTACACGCCCCGCCAAAACCGTACATCGCTGATACATACGCGCACATATATCTGTACATGTATAGATATAGCATTTTTGGGTGGTCTCATGATACGATCCATTGAAATCCTACGGTGGTCACTTTTCCTTCGTTTTCTTCATCTCTTGACAGACAGTTCCACCATCAAAAAATCACCGACTTGCTCACTCTTCAAACGAAATGAAACCTCCTCCATCTCACGTTCTCTTCATCTTCTCTCACCTTCTCTCTCATTATCTCATTCTCTCAACTTCTCTCTCTCTCACTCATCTTTTCTCACCTTCTCTCTTTTCATCTTCTCTCACCCATGTTTCAATTGTTCCTCGTCGGCAGCAGCACCAACCTCGTCGGCATACACAGAAATTGGCGAGGCGAGAGTGAATGAGAGGGATGAGGAGAGAGAGGCGAGAGGGATGAGGCAAGAGTGAGAGCTTCGGGGAGAGGGATAAGACAAGAGTGAGAGAGAGGCTTGAGTGAGAGTGTTGATTTTGTTTGGAGAGGGAAGAGAGTGCGAGATGAGAGAAGTTTTTAGTTTCGAGCCATTCGAGCTCGGTATAATTCGAGCTACGGATGATTTTCACCCGCAAAAATGCCATTCCAAAACACCCAAAAACCCAACCGTTGACTCATACACAGAGATATATTTGTACTTGCATATATATATATAGCATTTTTGGGTGGTCTCATGATACGATCCATTGAAATCCTACGGTGGTCACTTTTCCTTCGTTTTCTTCATCTCTTGACAGACAGTTCCACCATCAACAAATCCCCCACTTGCTCACTCTTCAAACGAAATGAAACCTCCTCCCTCTCTCATTCTCTTCATCTTCTCTCACATTCTCTCTCATCATCTCATTCTCCACCATCTCTCTCTCTCTCTCAGTCATATTCTCTCACCTTCTCTCTCTTCATCATCTCATACCCATGTTTCAATTGTCCCTCGTCGGCGGCAGCACCAACCTCGTCGGCATACACAGAAATCGACGAGGCGAGAGTGAATGAGAGGGATGAGGCGAGAGTGAGAGCATCGGGGAGAGAGATGAGACAAGAGTGAGAGAGAGGGCCGAGTGAAAGTGTTGATTTTGTTTGGAGAGGGAAGAGTGTGAGAGGAGAGAGAAATTTTTAGTTTCGAGCCATTCGAACCCGGTATAATTCGAGCTACTGATGATTTTTCCCCCCAAAAATGCCATTCCAAAACAGCGAAAAACACAACCGTTGGAAGCAGTTACACGCCCCGCCAAAACCGCACATCTCTTATACATACACACACATATATCCGTACATGTATATATATAGCATTTTTGGGTGGTCTCATGATACGATCGATTGAAATCCTACGGTGGTCACTTTTCCTTCGTTTTCTTAATCTCTTGACAGACAGTTCCACCATCAACAAATCACCCACTTGCTCACTCTTCAAACGAAATGAAACCTCCTCTATCTCTCATTCTCTTCATCTTCTCTCACCTTCATCTCTCATCATCTCATTCTCTCACCTTCTCTCTCTCCCATTCTTCTTCTCTCACCTTCTCTCTCTTCATCTTCTCTCACCCATGTTTCAATTGTCTCTCGTCGGTGTAGCTCGACTTTTCGCGCCCTCTTTCGGAAGAATGAAATAGCCCTTACAGTTCGAACTCCACTTATGTGTTGGTTCTGATTCTGATTTCACAAGTGCAATGTGAAACAGTGGAAACACAAAAGGAGTCCAAATCCGGCAAATTGTTTTGGAAAATCAATGTTTGAATCAAATGCCAAAAATGGACTGCTTTGCCAGATTTCAGAGTCGCCACCTAAATATTTATGGGAAATTTAGGAAACCCGTGACTCGTGCCAAAGGCCATTAGTCCGTCGTTACCAAAGTGTCTTGGTTCGGGAACTTAGGTATGAGAGGGGAAGGTCAATAATGAGCACCCCACTCACCCGATCAAAGATCGGCCTCTACTAATTATGATATGATTCTTATGTACAATATATGTTCTTATTCTGATTATTTCATAAATCCTAAAATTTATTATGTGAAGCATACAAGGTATAGACTAGTTTGCTCAAATTGGAACAATTCAATTTCATATTTGTTTCTCGAAAAGGGTTTGAATTTGCCACCCTTAGGTGGGCTTAATTTGCCACCCTTAGGTGGACTTAGGTTTGTGAATCTTAAAACGTACATTCGTTGAATCATTCCAATTTAAGCACAAGCCTTCATCCACAGGCATTCAAACAGTTTATCATTTAAGCAATTAGCCTCATGGTAGGATGCTAAACATAATAAGAAAATTATGTACAAGCGGGATGCTAAAGTATAACAACTCACATATTTACTGACGTCACGCGAACAAGCTACAAAACAAAGTTAGAAAATATGCATGATTCCTAACTGTACAACACCTGTGATATGCAATTACTAGACTCGGCTACTAATATGGCATATGAAATGAATTGATCACATGTGGTCTAAGCATGTATTCAAAGAAGTATTAAAACGACAATGCGAAGTGGATGATGAACCGAGCCTTGGTGCATGCAATACAAGTGGATGCAAACATGAGTATGCTAAATTAAACATGATGTCTCTAAACTAACCATCATAAGCTGATAAATAAAAGGGAGAAAGACGTGGGGTTGGAAGACATGCACACACACGCACACTTATTACAAATTTGTTTGCCCTCGCGCAGGAGGGTCCGAATGAAATAATGCGCCCTCACACAGGAGGGTTCGAATGAACTAATGCACCCTCACGCAGGAGGGTCCGAATGAACTAATGCGCCCTCACGCAGGAGGGTTCGAATGAACTAATGCACCCTCACGCAGGAGGGTCCGAATGAACTAATGCGCCCTCACGCAGGAGGGTCCGAATGAACTAGCTAGCTAACTAATTACTTAACTAATTATTATAAAACTTGAATAAATAAACTAGTTAGCTAAGCTAATTAATTATTACAACAGGTAAATAATTAATTATGCTAAGCTAGTGAAGTGAATTAAGTAATTATGATAATGAACTAATTTAAATAACTAGTTTAAGCTGATTAAATGAGTAAAATACAAAGCTAATTAGCTAACTATATTAATTAATTAATTACAAAGTAACTAATTTAAACTAGGTAACTAATTAATTACAATATGAATTAACTAATTAAATAGCTAATCAAATTAAATAACTTACCTAATAGAATAATTAATTTAAATAATTACTCTAATTAAATTGTCTAATTAATAATTAGGACTAACTAATTAATATTAAACTAATTAATTATTCTAGCTAATTATTACAAATTGGAACTAACTAATTAAGTACACTAATTATTAAAATTATTAATTAATTAATTATTATATAAAATTATAATGAACTAACTAATTAACTACACTAAGTATTAATTAATTATAAAATTCTAATTTAATTAATTAATTTATACAATTCTAATTTATAAAATTCGAATTAACTATTTAATTAATTACACTAATTAATTAATTGATACATTTATAAAACTCAAATTAACTAATTAAATGATTAAACTAATTAATTAATTTATCTATTTAACTAATTAAGCAATTACACTCATTAATTAATTTATACAATTCTAAATTACACTAATTAATTAATTGGTACATTTATAAAACTTAAATTAACTAATTAAATGGATTACACTAATTAATTAATGTATAAAATTCACTATTTAATTAACTAATTATCAAATTACTTAATAATTAATTAAAGTCTATTTAATTACACTAATTAATTAATTCTAAATTTCTAATGACTTAATTAATTCTAATTAATTTATTACAAAACTACACTAATTAATTAACACCGATTAATTAAGTAATTCTAATTAATTAAACTAATTAGTGGGTCTAGAGAGAGAGATGGGTGGGTTAGAGAGAGAGAGAGAGAGAGAGAGAGCCCGTGTGTATCTTTGTCATGCATGGAGAGAGAGACCCAGCTAGAGAGAGAGACCACGATTTGGTGTGTTGGATGGGTTTAAGGTTCGGCCTGAGGAGATTGTGGAGGGACTGAACCTGTGGGAAGAGAGAGAGGGAACTCCCGTGGGTGGTGAGTGCAGTGTAGGTATGTGGGTGTGTGTGATCGGGGAGAGAGAGAGAGCTCCCGTGGGTGTGTGTGCATGGTGTATGAGTGGTGAAGTTGGTGGTGTAGCCGTGGGTGTGTGTGCATGGTGTATGAGTGGTGAAGTTGGTGGTGTAGCCGTGGGTGTGTGTGTGCATGGTGTATTGGGTGGTGAAGTTGGTGGTGTAGCCGTGGGTGTGTGTGCATGGTGTATTGGGTCTGTGTGCCGTGTGCATGTATAGGGCTGGTGTGTGTATAGGCAGCGGTGGTGTGGGAGGTGTGAGTAGTGGCTGCGTGTATGGTGTTTGTGTATGGTGTATGAGTGGTGAAGTTGGTGGTGTAGCCGTGGGTGTGTGTGTGCATGGTGTATTGGGTGGTGAAGTTGGTGGTGTAGCCGTGGGTGTGTGTGTGTGCATGGTGTATTGGGTGGTGAAGTTGGTGGTGTAGCCGTCGGTGTGTGTGCATGGTGTATGATGGGTCGTGTATGGTGGTAACCGAGAGAGAGAGAGAGGTTGCCCGTCGGTCTCTCCTTGGTGTCTCTGTGTGATCCCTACAGTTTTCTTAGAGAGAGAGAGAGTGAGATGGTGTGTCTATCCCTCCCCTTTCCAGCTGCTGTGTGCTCTCTATATCTCCTCTGCCTTGTGTCTGAGTGTGTGTTTAGAGAGAGGAGAGAGAGGAGCCCGTGGGTGTGCTGCCTGTGAGAGGTATGTTGATGATGCTTGTGTATGTGTGTGAATGGAAGTTGGTGACTGGGTGTATGGTGTCTCCGGGGAGAGCCGAGAGAGGAGGGAGAGATAGTGCCTCTGTGAGTGTTTCCTCCTCTTCTGTAAGACCCAAAAAAAACCCTTTTAAAATCAATTCAAAACCCCTTTGTGAGAGAGAGAGATATGATTCTTTAAAAACCAACCACCCCACCCACTCCTTTCTCTTATCTTTCTTTTTTTTCTTTTTGCTTGTTTTTTGCCCACCGAATGTGCTGTATTTCTCTTTACAGATGCTCTTCTTTTTTTTATTTTGTACGATGCCCTATGGCCCTCCCCACCAAAATATCATAATCTTTGTCCACCACCGCCCATCACCTTTCTTTCTCTTTTTTCTTATTTTCTTATATTTTTTTTGTTTTTATTATTTTTTTATCAAATATCACATATCATATAAACACACCTAAAAATTTGTACAAACACACAAATTATATAAATTATACAAAATGATAAATTCACATAAAAATATTTTAATTTGACCAAAATGGGTGAGTTTCGGGATTTAAAATTCCAATTTGATTTTTTTTTTTTGTGAGGGTGGTCAAACTAAAATGCCCAAGTCTTAGGGCCGGTCAAAATGGGGTGTCTACAGTTGCCCCTCTTTGACAGAGCTCGAAGTCATGAAGTGACGTGAGTAAATGTCAAAGCCCGAAGACGACCCTTTTGACAAGGCCGTAAGACTTGGGCAAACAAACAAAATGCAATGCAAGTGGTTGAACCCGAAGGTTGCCTACGTATCCCTTTGCAAGGAATCAAACCAGCGTAGTTCAGGGGCAAGATGCTAATGATATGCAAATGATTTTGAGAGCTGGACTTATACGCTACGCGAAGCCAATTATTTTTGAAAATCTTATGATCATGCAAGAGAGGGATGACCTCAACTAAGAGTAATCAATATCCTAACACGTGTCACAGGAAAGGAGGAAAGATGGTGTAAACAACAGGCGCACCTGATGTTTTTAACCGATTGGGTGGTGTGAACAGACAGGCACACCTGCTGTTGTTAACCGATTGGGTGGCCATGGATGCCGCTTTTCTGATCATATTTACAACTTTCCCTATTCTCCAACGGGGTGACAGACTAGGTTGGTTCAGTATCCAGAATTGAGACGCATATAAGCTATCTCAACCTATGGGGCTACCATACAGATTTCAAGCCGAGAATGCACCCCTGGATGCACCTCTGGGTATTTAAACCAGACTTTAGTCTCGGAAATCCTGAACCTTTTGCGTTCTAGGCATCGCCACTCGAACTCTAATTTTCACCGTCGCAGTTGGTCTCCTAGGAACTCATTGCAATCACAGGCAGATGGCTATACCAGACCACCCAAAGTCGTTCGGGCACGACAAACACCAAGGAATTGCACCTTTATAGGATTTAAGGTCTCCTAGACCGGAAAAAAAACATCAGGCGCACCTGCTGTTTTTAACCGATTGGGTCCTAACGCGTCCCACGCGAGAAGAGGAAGTGAACTTGAAATCCAAACGCGTCTCACGCGAGAGGGGTATAGTGAACTTGAGATCCAAACGCGTCTCACGCGAGAGGAGTGTAGTGAACTTGAGATCCAAACGCGTCTCACGCGAGAGAGGAAAGTGAACTTGAGATCCAAACGCGTCTCACGCGAGAGGAGTATTCGAGATCCAAACGCGTCTCACGCGAGAGGAGTATTTGAGATCCAAACGCGTCTCACGAGAGAGGAGGAAAGTGAACTTGAGATCCAAACGCGTCTCACGCGAGAGGAGTATTTGAGATCCAAACGCATCTCACGCGAGAGGAGGAAAGTGAACTTGAGATCCAAACGCGTCTCACGCGAGAGGAGTATTCGAAATCCAAACGCGTCTCACGCGAGAGGAGTATTTGAGATCCAAACGCGTCTCACGCGAGAGGAGTGTAGTGAACTTGAGATCCAAACGCGTCTCACGTGAGAGGAGTGTAGTGAACTTGAGATCCAAACGCGTCTCACGCGAGAGGAGTATGTGAACTTGAGAGCCAAACGCGTCTCACGCGAGAGGAGTATAGTGAACTTGAAATCCAAACGCGTCTCACGCGAGAGGAGTATTTGAGATCCAAACGCGCGTACGCGAGAGGAGTATTTGAGATCCAAACGCGTCTCACGCGAGAGGAGTATTCGAGATCCAAACGCGTCTCACGCGAGAGGAGTATTTGAGATCCAAACGCGCGTACGCGAGAGGAGGTGGCGTGGTGTAAACAGACAGGTGCACCTGCTGTTTTTAACCGATTTGCAATCCAAACGCGTCTCACACGAGAGGAAATGGGGAAGGTTTTAACTAGGTAAACATCAAATCTAGCATCATTCACATGAAATGAGCGAAGGTAAATTCGAAGTCCAAACGCGTCTTACGCGAATGGAAGAAGGTATGTTAGAATGATTTCTTGCTGACAAGGGGTAACCTTCACAGATGCCCCTTTTCTTCCTGATCATTATAATACACAGATATTTACATATAAATGCACACAGATATTTACAGACATATACACAGAGATATACACAGACATATACAGTATCCATACAGGTATATACGACACAGACATATACGGACCTATACACAAACATATACGGATATATACAGGTATATACGACACAGACATATAACATATACAGTATATATACAGGTATATACGACACAGACATATATGGACCTATACACAAACATATACGGATATATACACAGATGGAGAATATTCCGTTTACAACCGTCAGCTGGAAGATGCCGTTACTGAGAAGGCATATTCCATTTGCTGACGTCAGCACACGTACGCAAAACACGCAAAAAGAAGAAAGGAAAATCTCCAAATGGATGGACATGGGATACGGGGTTTCGAACCCCTGACCTCAGGCTCAGCCTCTCACTCTTTAACCACTGGGCCTAACCATTGAACCCAAGCCACTCGGGTGACAGAAACAATTCAAACAAATATATCTATATATAGGTGAACAAAACATATATATAGCAAAACCAAAACCAAAACAAAACAAAGAAAGACTCGATGTGGGGTTCGAACCCTTGACCTCGGACTCAGCCTTTCAATCCTTAACTCACTAGGCCAAACCACTGAACCCAAGCCACACCTGTGACTCAAATGTTCAAACAAATATATAAGACATATTTATACATAAAATGAAAACAAAACAAAAGAAACACTCAATATGGGGTTCGAACCCCTGACCTCGAGCTTAGGCTTTCTGAACCCTGAACCCATTGGGCCAAACCACTGAACCCAAGCCATACCTGTGACACAAATGTACAAACCAATACCTATATTACATAGCTATACAATATATATACATATATGCATACACAACTCTCCCGCGTCTCTTGCCGCGTTTGACACGCGGCCTGCTTTTGCGTCACTGGCCGACAAAAGCAGGCCTCGAACGACGCTCGCCTCGGTTCTCTTCCTCTCTTTGTCTTTCTCTCTCGTCTTCTTCTTCTCTTCAGTATCGGCCTTCTTCTTCTTCACCATTCTCTTCTTCTTCTCCTTCTCCATTACTCTTCCATCTTCCTCCACCTTCTTCCTTTCCTCTTCTATTTTCTACCATTCTTCTGTGACTCCCTTCTTTTCTGCCATTTCTGCTTTCTCTTCTCTTATACATGGCTTCGTCTCGCCCCTTCTCTCTCTTTCCGGATCTTAATGGTCCATCGAGCTCCTCTGGGCCAAGTGCCCCTGCTCTTACTCAACCTAGTCTTCCCACACTAACAGTTGAGCAAGTGATGGCTACTCAAAATGATATCGAGGCCAACCACTACACGTTGAGTCCTGCATGGAGACAGTGGCGGCGGTCACCAACCTGTCTCACCGTCTGCAGAGCAAGGCGTGTGAGGTATACTAGCTCAATGCCCAACTCTCTCTACTCCAGTGCATGTACAGAGATGCACGGGCAGAGATTTGTGCCTTGAAGGCCGAAAACAAGGAGCTGAAGGCTGAAAACAAGGAGCTGAAAAGGCATGCCACCTCTATGACCCGATTTGGGGGACCTTCGTACCTCTCCTTTGATAGCCGGCGGGGAGCCGACTCTTTCGGCAGAAACACCGTGGTAGTTCTTGGCAGAAGTACTGGAGCAGGGCCTTCGAAGATTGATGACAAGAAGAGGAAGAGCTCGGCGATGGAAGAGCCGAGTAAGTGAAGTCCGCATGTGGCCGGCACCAGCGAAGAAGAACAAGAACAAGACCCCTCTTTTTTTTTTTCTTTTTTTTTTTTGTATTTTTGGTTTTGTTTTGTTTCTGTATTTTCTGTTTTTTTTTATTTGTGTTTTTTTTTTTAATTTGTTTTTGTTTTGTTTTTTTGGAGTCTCTGTAATCGGGGATGTCCTCCCCTGACTGTAATAAAAAGTTTCGATTTTGTACATCAATGGCGTGACTGGCACATCACTCTGATTTTGAAAATACTTTTGTTTGATCGATTTTGAGATTGATTGAAATTTGAACTCTGAATTGGACATATGATCCACACTGACCTGAAAAATAAAACTGAAAACGAAGCCAAAATAATCCAAACACACTTCTATACGCTGACTGGTATGAATACCCTAACTGGTATAAAATACACTAACTGGTATGAATACACACTGACATACACTGATTGGTATGAATACCCTGACTGGTTATGGATACACACTTCGATACACTGACTGGTATGAATACCCTGACTGGTATAAAATACACTGACTCGTATGAAGACACACTGATATACATTGACGAGTTGACTCGAGTGGGGGAGAAGATAGAATCACTGACTCGACTATGCCCCTAATTCATTACCTTAAAAAATTATTATTATTATTTTTTTTGATTTTTTTTTGTAAAAATGTTTTGATCAACATGAGAATTAGATTAGCATACTTATTCCATTTTCTGTTTCAAATCATGTAAGCTAAACTGTGAGCACTGAAAATTTTCCCTTTTCAAATCCAAAGAATGGTCCAAGTTTTGCAAAAATGGAACAATTTTCGAGAAAAATTAGTCAACTTCATTCAAATTAATCAAAACATATTTTGGCAAATGGCCACTACTCAACTAACATGGAATCAATCATTGAGGTGCATAGTCCCAAGCCAGATAACCCTGAATTCGTTTTGTAGCAACGATGATAACCGAGTCGATCCGAATCGAATGAAACCGAGCAAAATCGGACCGAACTGAACCGCCGAACCGAACCGAACCGAATTGAACCAAGTTAAATCGAACCAATTGAACTGAGCAGAATGAAAATACACCAATCAAACACGGATAGGACAATGAAGTCGACTAAAGATACACCAATCAAGCATGGACGAAATGAATGAATTGAAAAATTATTAGGGTCGAACTTCAAGATGAAGCTACCTACGTATCCCAAAGATAGGAATCAGGCTATCGTAGTTCGGCCAAGGTTCACTCGGGTATTGACTCTCCCTTTTTTTTTTTCATCATCATTTCATTTTTATTTTTTTTTTCTCTTTTTTTTTTCTATATATTTTTTTTAAAATTTTTTTTTAACATTTTTTTTTTCTGCTCTAACTTTTGCCTGGGTCGCCCTTCCGGGTTTTCGGCCCAACGAGCCTCTCAAGGGTTACTTTCATTTTACTTTGTCCATGTTGATTGGGTGTGAAATCTCTAGGCCATCTATAAGAACGACTACTACACTTGATCAGTAGATATGATGATGTAGGGACTAGGCTAATTGGGTCTGAATTTGCCCCTAGTGTTGCCCCTAGTGTAGTGGATAGAAACTCGACTGTCCTTCAATAATAAACTTCATTCTCTCAAATTCTGGGTTTTGCCTTTCTGGGCGGTCTTCATTAGGAAACGATTCAATTTTAACTCTTTGATCACATCCAACCTTTTGCCCCTAGTTCAAGGGCTGCTTCAAATCTAAATCACATCCGACCTTCTTGCCCCTAGTTCAAGGGTTGTTTTCAACCTGAATCACAGGTCCTATATAGTTTTGGCTAAGGTTCACTCGGGTATTGACACTCTCCTTTTACGCTCTAATTTTTGCCAAAGCCGCCCCTTCGGGTTTTCAACCTTGCGAGCTTTTCATTTTCATTTTTCTTTTTTATTTTTTTATTTTATTTATTATTTTTTTTTTGTGCTCTAACTTTTGCCTGGGTCGCCCTTCCGGGTTTTCGGCCCAGCGAGCCTCTCAAGGGTGATACTTTATTGCCCCTAGTTCAAGGGCTACCTCCATTTCAGCTATGCAAGTCTCACACTTTTGCCCCTAGTTTAAGGGCTGTTTCAAATCTGGAATCACATTCGACCTTATTGCCCCTAGTGGAAGGGCTGCCTCCATTTGAATCACATCATTGCCCCTAGTTTAAGGGCTGTTTCCAATTTGAATCATATTCGACCTTATTGCCCCTAGTGGAAGAGCTGTCTTCATTTGAATCACATCTTTGCCCCTAGTTCAAGGGCTGTTTCCAATTTGGCTATGCAAGCCTTACACTTTGGTTGATCATTGAATACTTCGAATAATGGTTTGAAAGCTAAGGAGCTAAGGAGGTCGGACCTTGAGTCAAGAGGGACCTTATGCTGTATAATCAATTCCAGGCATGTTTTCGTAGGACCACGCAAAAACAGTTTTTGAAATCTTTTCACAAAGTGACTAATCACTCGTACTCTTACGATGACAAGATAGAACCAATTTGGACCGAGCCAGGATCCTTCTCAGCACCCACATTAACAAAAATGATTTTATTCATCAAGGGCTTAGTACACCTCTCTTCTTCTCAGTTGATCAAAATTTGCAAATCCCGAGGAAATTCTTCCTCTTTGTTTTTATCAGAGTTTTGGAAAAAGTTTTGAAAAACTTTGGTCAATGCAATGATTTAAAGGCACAGAAAAGTAGGCAGACTCTATGGCATTTTTTTGTTATATTTTATTTTTTTGAATTTTTTTTTTTATTTTTTTATTTTGTTTTTGAAAGAGACTATGACTCAGCAATGACACAGACTCAAAAGAAAATGACAAAGAAGACCTAGACAGGACAGAAATGTCTAGGTTAGCACTCTCGAAATCAACAGACTTTGACTCACTAAAATGACTCGAGCCTAATCCCAACTCTACAAACTTGGTGGAATCAAACTTAGACTTAATACTCAATTCAGAACTCAGAATAAAACCATTCTCAAATTGCCAGTCAACATGTGGGCCATCCACAACATTCAAAATAAAGCATCAACAGGTGGTCACTCCCTAATCACAGAGATGGTCGAAATTTTTTTTTGATTTTATGTTTTTGTTATTATTTTTTTTTTGTTTTTGAAGTAATGGTGCTAAACTTGAACAACCTGAACCATTCATTCGAATTTGAGAACCCCTGTATAGATCCAATAAATTGCACAGAACACATAGCAGGAAAGAGAACAAACACCCCTATGGAGGGTGGGGTTATCCTGTCCTAGCTTTTGAAATGATCTAGGGTTCACTATTCAAACAAGCTGCTTCACAACATCCTACAAATGGGTGGCATCCTGTCCTAAGTTGAAATAGTCACTATGGCTTTACGATATGCAGCTAGGCCGATTGGTCAAAAAGGGTACCTCAGCAAGACTACCTAATATACCTCTCACACCTAACACCGAAAAGTGAAAGGAGGATCAAGCGGTACAGCGGTAATCCAGATCCAAGGGTTGTGTTCCCAACTTGACAGAGCCCATGACCGGTCAGCCTTTTGGCAAGCTTTGTGGGCAAGCCTCCGCAAACCGTCCAGGAATAACAGATGGCAAACACAGGGACTTAAGCGCACCAATGCAAATGCAATGCAAAGAACATATAAATGTAGATAAAAATTCACATCATAAAGTTCAAGTCAAGTTCTCTAAATCCCCAGCAGAGTCGCCAGAAACTGTAGCTCGGCTTTTCGCGCCCCCTTTCGGAAGAATGAAATAGCCCTTACAGTTCGGACTCCACTTGTGTGTTGGTTCTGATTCTGATTTCACAAGTGCAATGTGAAACAGTGGAAACACAAAAAGAGTCCAAATCCGGAAAATTGTTTTGGAAAATCAATGTTTGAATCAAATGCCAAAAATGGACTGCTTTGCCAGATTTCAGAGTCGCCACCTAAATATTTATGGGAAATTTAGGAAACCCGTGACTCGTGCCAAAGGCCATTAGTCCGTCGTTACCAAAGTGTCTTGGTTCGGGAACTTAGGTATGAGAGGGGAAGGTCAATAATGAGCACCCCACTCACCCGATCAAAGATCGGCCTCTACTAATTATGATGTGATTCTTATGTACAATATATGTTCTTATTCTGATTATTTCATAAATCCTAAAATTTATTATGTGAAGCATACAAGGTATAGACTAGTTTGCTCAAATTGGAACAATTCAAT